>JAMPIV010004144.1:0-169542 GCA_024509875.1 Oreohelix idahoensis | reverse complement strand
GCCTTGCCTTCTGTTTCGCAAATTCAGAAGAAGAAGTTGCTAATTTGCATGCTTCGATAATCTTTTGTCTCAACGCGATGACATATTCGTAGGATGACTTTGTGTCATCGTCAATATTGTCAGATGTTATGAGATCGTGAAGCAACGACATAGGGCCACGCGGACGCGCGCCAAAGACGAGTTCAAAGGGAGAAAATCCCGTATGTTCATTGGGTACCTCTCTGTAAGCGAAGAGGGCCGCAGGTAAAACTCTGTCCCAGTCTTGAGGATGATCCTCAGTTATCTTCCCCAGTAAGTTTTTAAGTGTTCTATTAAGGCGTTCGACCATACCATTAGACATTGGATGGTAGATACTACTTAAAGATCTATCTATCTGCAGGGTAGACATTACTTGAGACATGGTATCTGATATTAGTTGGGTGCCATGGTCTGACAATATCTCTCCGGGGAACCCCAGACGAGAAAATATAAGCCAAAGAGCATCTGCAATATCAGCAGTAGTAATGCTCTTCAGAGGAATAGCCTCTGGCCAACGTGTGCACATATCAACACACGTCAAGATAAACTGATGTCCTCTGGCAGACTTGATCTTAAATGGACCAATAATGTCTATGGCCATTTTTTGAAACGGCCGAATAGGAATGTCCGCCGCCTGAATGGGTGCAGCATGCCGTGGACCTTTGGATTTAACTTCCTGACATACTTTACAAGATCGACAATAAATCCGTATGTCCTTGTTTACCAATGGCCAAAAGAAAGCCGCAAGGACTCTTGACTTAGTACGGGAAAAACCCATGTGTCCAGCACACTGAGAGTCGTGAGCGTGCTGCAAAATTTTAACTCTCAAATTCTTGGGAACCAGGATTTGAGAATGACTTGACGTAATGGAGTCTTGAACCATACGTACAAGTACGCCATTCTTCTTTGTAATCCACGATTTACGACTTGTGTCCTTATTCGGATCACCTTTAGTTGCAAGAATGAAGAATTTCTTCAGAGTGGGATCATCTTCTTGCTGTTTTATAAACGAGTCACGAGAAATTACCAAGGGATTATCTTGGTTATGCACTTCATTATCTTCAGTAGATGAAGTTTGAGGCACATTAAGAGCCTGAGCTCTAGTGACTACAGCGTTAGCAATCTGCATGTTTTGCCTTTCCCAAGTGGAAATTTGTTGCGGAGTGCATTCCTTGACTCCATGAATGCGACCGATGATGAGGTCAGCGATCGGATTCGGAAGAAGACATGCGTGTACATCTCCTGTAAAGAAAGGAGTAGCAATCCTAATGATAGCGGTAGAGTATTTCTCTAATGTGCCGCCAAATGTTACACATTTGACTACTTGTCCAGTGGCACGGGAAGGATCTACGAGTGACTGCCTAACACCAATTGTGGTGCATCCAGAATCAAATAGCACAGAGACTGGATTGTTATTCACTAAACCCTTATGTAAGACAAGAGACCCTCTTCCATCATGCGCGACTGATGCTGGAAGAGCAGGAAGAGGATGGCCACAGCTTAAAGTAGTCACTGTGGTTGGCTCAAATAACGTTTTGCATTGGGGGCACTGAGATGCTCTCCCAAAATCAAAAGCGGCACATGCCATATTACTAGCATCATTATTATCTTTACTCTGTTTATAGGCTTCATGGGACTCTTGTTGTGCAGAGTTTGCCTGAAAATGTGGTTTATGTCTTTTGTATTGAGATCTACCTCGGTTATTATCACCTCTGTAGTTATTGTTACCTCTATTGTAACCCCTATTTGGGTTTGAGTCATAGTACCCTTGGTTACCATTATCATATTCATTATAATTGGGGCCATATGGTGCTGCCGAAGCAACTGGCAAACCTTCCTTCACTTTAGAGTTGCTAATGGTTACATGAGGGTGCGCAGTGACATACTGGCAACCATATTCTTCCATTTCTTTTATGTTTTTAGGTTTACGCTCATGAAGAAACGCAAGAAAAGACTCATTGACAGAAGACATAACTTTGTCTCTAAGTAGTAAGTCCATAAGTGCTTCAAATGTATGTTCTGTCTTAGACAGCTCAACCCACCGTGTAAACGTGAGACGTATTTTTGCAATAAATTCAGAGAATTCTACTCCAGTTTCTGGCAACATATTTCTGAATTGAAGACGATAGCCGTCTTCGTTACGTTGGTATTTCTTTAATAAGGCCGCCCTGACAACCTCATAATTGTTCTTGTCAGGCTCATCTACCATGCTTAGCATACTCAGAGCTTCACCTTTAAGTATATTTGACAATTGATCAACATATAGTGTTTTATCTATATTATGTGTTTTACATGAACGTTCGAATCTGTCCAGATAGAACGTTATATCGTCACTGGAAGCATTGAAAGCTGATAGTTTAATCTTGAAAGTACTAGCATTAGACTTATCAGAAGATGACACCTTATTTGGATCATTAGCATTACCCATGTTCATCAACTTCAACTTCTCTAACACCAAAGCTAAGTGTTTTTCTTCGTGCTCCATTTTTGCTTTTCTCTCCTCAGCCTCTCTTTGTAACTTTCTCTCCTCAGCCTCAGCTTGTTTTTCTAACTTTTTATCTTCAGCCTCAGCTTCTCTTTTTTGTTTTTCCATTTCCATCTGGAATCTCCTTTCATTCACCTGCATCTGCAATTTTAAATTCTCAGCTTCTGCTTTCTTTTGTTCAGCTTCTATTTCCATTCTTTTTTCTTCCGACTTTAATGCCTTGGCATATTGAACAGTCGCAAATTCTTCCAATTTATCACCAGTCTTGCCAAGGGATTTCCCTTGCTCAATAAAGTACTCAAGTGTAGACATAATGTCTAATAATATGAGTCCAAAACCTGAAATAATAAATTATCTTATTCCAATCTTAATGGTAACAAGTCTTAAATAAAGTACTTGTATAATCACATTACATTATCCCAATATCTGTGGGAGACAAGTCTTTGGCAAAGAGCTTGTATAATCAACTGTATAACAGCACCAGTCAATTATCATAAGTGCACTACACAGCTAATAGTGCATGACCAAATATGTCTATCAATAGTGAATGACAACAAAGAACAATGTAAACAATGAACAAAGATCAGAGACAATACGAAAACATTCGCAGAAGTCAACTAAATATACAGCAAAACTAAAGAAAATATCACAAAGAATGTGATGATAACTGCGAAAATCATACAAAACACATGACACCACAGTGTATAAACATAAAGTTGTTTAAAACTAAACAATAGAAAGAGGAGGCCTACAAATACAAACATATCAAAACAAAACTAAAAAAACAGAAAAATATGACGAAAACAACGGAACGTACACTTCGTCACACCTAAACGACAATAGCAACGAATGTCGCTAGCAAATTTCACAAAGGAAATTTGCAGAGTCCCTACAGAAACGCTGTTATAGGACCTCTGTAACGTGGCATACCCTTATAACAGACTCCGCCCAACCGAAACCCGCTGAAATATAAACACATATAAACGACATGTAATATATAAACATGCAGCATATAAAGTTTGAGCAAGAAGGCTTAGATAAACAAAACAATGGCACAGTCCACAAACAAAACAGGCCACTTATCTTTAGCAAATCCTATCGTCAAAATCGCAACGAACAGGGAGTAATCAGCATTCTAAAGATTCGATGATCCAACGCTGATCAAACTTCTGAACTTGCATCGACCAAACTGTAATGACGACCGTACTTGACCTTCTGATGTCAACATAAACAATCGTATCGGTACTTGTCCTTCTAATGTTAGTATAGACAACCGTATCGGCACTTGTCCTGCTAATGTCGCTATAGACAATCGTATCGGCACTTGTCCTTCTAATGTCGCTATTGACACCCGTATCGGCACTTGTCCTTCTAATGTCACGACGAACTTGACAATGTGACCATGAAAACACCAACGAGCTGGTTCACCATAAATGTTAAGTTGCTGTTGGCCACCATGATGTTAAATGTATGTTGATTTGGGTTTGGTGCTGAAGAAGCCATATTTACCGTCATATAATGTTAGAACGGGGGTTCTTGTCTGAGCCATCGTAGATGTGTAGACTCACACTAGATGTTGCGTCGTATCAATGTAGGCCACCATAAATAATACAGGTCTTGCTCAGGTATCGAAGGTGTAAGTGCTGCGTAGGTGAGTGAGGGTCAAGTTGACCTGGAGACAATGTTTTGACTGGATATAGGTCACCAGGCATAGAGGTGCTGACAGGGGTGTCACACAAACTCACTCTCAAGTGTGTATACGCTCGTTATCTACAGATTGCTTCAAGAAGGGGTGGTTGGTGTGATGTGTAGATAATTAATCATCAATGGATGGATGCGAATGCGTGTATAGGTTCTGACAGGTCACAGTCCATCCACACAACCACATGTAGAAGTCAGTAATTGTGGACAATAGCTGACGTTTCATTGATTTATTGACGATACAAGACAATGGACGTTCATCATCATATAAATAGTCAGTACAATACTTGACGACATACAGCATAGCAATGGTGAATAATATAATTGGCATCAATGTATCATAGACGACTGTAGATATATTCAGGTGCTGAAACCATCATCCTTTTCTAGCTACAGCCAAGATATCTAGATGTAGGAGATTAAATCAACTCTCCCTTTCTGACCCCCAGCAAGACAGACATATCTTCTGGAGTACATCAGGCAATGTCCTCTAAGTTCCTTTAGTAGCAAAGGTGTCAAACCTTGACCGACGTGATACCGCCGGAGCAACAGAGTTCAACGAACAGATAACCCTTCGGGCATGCACCAACCCGATGCATAAAAAGACATGGTGATTCGTGAGCTGAAACTTCTCATGACAGTGGACTCTTTCCCGCCCAGTGGGAAAGTTAGCAAGCAGACTACAAAATGTCATTCATAAAAGCTGGCGACAAATAATAATCATATGAAGAGCAATTACCTTTCTTCAGAAATAAACACCACAACTCACACGCCTCCAGGCGTTTTGAATCACATGGGGAAAATCATCTGTAGATAAACTAACAACACAAGAGGACTTCCATTTCCCCGTCAAAAATGATCACGGACGCTGAAACGCGTCTCGCTCTGATCGAAACCACTGCTAGACTCCTCGAACGGAAGTCTTTCTCAAACAACCCTAAACTCGACACATGCGCAGAAGCGCTTGACCCCTGAGTTAAACTCAAACGGGACGATGTTGGACACATACCAAGCAAAGATACTGACCAAATCGAGCCTTATATGGTCAGGGAATAAGCATCAACTCTGGTTGCTAACATTCCAAGAAAAGCTGACCTATTCGAGCCATATAAGGATAACAACCACACATAGATCTAATAATAGACCGCCAGGTTAAGACACAAGAGCGGGTAACAACCATTGTAAAAATGTAACCTCAGATAACCAAGAGTTATGTACCTTTGATTACAAAAATCAAAGTGTACAAACAAGACAGGTAAATATATATTGACTCAGAAAAATGTGTGCGTAACACATAGTTGAATCAATCATTACAGAGAGAAAGGCACATGGATGATCAAGAACCTCTAGTGTATATATTCAAAAGAAAACAAAAATTATATATATATATATATATATATATATATATATATATATATATATATATATATATATATATATATATATATATATATATATATATATATATATCGAGTTAATAAAAGGAATTTTGCTGAATTAAATCAGCTAGGGCTTGAACGCGCTAAATCATACAATATCCATCTTCACAAAATGCGGCAAGTTAAATAAAAAGTTAACTTGCTCAGACTACTTTATTGTTCTTGACTTCTGAAATATCTTGTGATTAGTGCCTCGCGGTAGAAGCATCATTATCCTTCTATCCACAACTCTGCCAAGAGTTATCTTGTGCGAAGGTAGACACATTTGAAGACGCACATTAGATACTCTAGGTTTTGGCCACTGTTGGACCACTACTGCAAAGCAAGGGGAGGCAGCCCGTGACATCTAACCCCAACCGTGTTGCAACGTTGTCAAAATTCACTAACGGCCGACTTACACGGAGGCCTTTAAAAAAAAAAAACTCAGTGTGGAAACGTCCCTTGCTTGGCACATATGACGGCCTCCAGTCTACTGTCGTGCACTTCAGCCCCTCAAAAAAATCCAACCTTACTTCCTTCTCTAGGCATGCTCCTGTACTAAATACTGGTTGTTTGAAATGACGAATAATGAATTGTCTGTACGATATGGCGTGAAAATAGAATTCAGAGACCCAGTAAAAATGGGTAAGGGTTTGTGTTAGGTTAAGATATCCTAAACCGAACCTTAAACTCCAACCTTATTCTTAACCCTAACGACGTTGGCTACTTACTAGGATTACATCGAAGAACACGACCCACCCATATTCATTTCGACCGAAATGAAAATTAGTGTACGTCTTTCCGAATTCGCCATAATACGAGTATCTAATAATCCAGGTAACAGTTACGTTTAACCGAATGATAGTGGGCAGTGTGTGTGATACAGCCTCAAAAAAAAATAATAATAATAATCATAATTCAGACATAGCAGTAGTAAAGGGTAAAGGTTAAGTTTATGAATCCTAAACCTAACTTCAACACTAATGGACATCTGCGACTTATTTGGTTGACAACTACAACAGGTCCCACTGATGCATCATTTCTACCAAAAATTAAGTCGCCCACGTCTCATCAGCCTTAAATAAGAATTCAGAGACGCAGTAATAAGGTGTAAAAGATTAGGGATACGTTTAGAAGTCCTTACTCTGAGCATAACCATTAACTCTAACCTTAACAAGTGCGACTTAATTTTTTGCCGGATCGATAAACATTTAGACAAAATCGGACACAGGTCTCAATATTCTTCACTTTAACCCATAGGGCTTGTATGTTGTTATGACGATATAGAGTTCTATATTATAAAGATGATAAATGTAATATTGAAATAAAGAACTTACGTCTGCATCCAGGCATGCTTCTGTACTAAAAAAAAAAGTGGTGAAATACTCCACATGTAATAATGTCAAATCTACAGTGCCAGTTACTTACAGATATTTACAGAGTCAGAAATAATACTTCATAGTGATCGAAAGTTGGGATGAAGGTAAGGTCGACATTGTAATCCATTTAGACACATGATACACTATAAATCCTTGGAAAATACTATATCCACAAAGAAATATTCTTAGCACAAGTCGCATTGCAAGACCAGTATCTGAAACCAAGTTAGTCCGTTCATGTCTGACCACAGACTGGCCAGAGAAGTGTCAGCTGACAACAGCTCACGTGAAACACGAGATTAACAAATCCACTGTTCACTCGAGCAGTGTCAATGTTTAGTGTTACTCAAGGTCATAAATATACAATGTAGATAAATCATCAAATAAAGAGAGAAACAATTTTTTTAAAGTTAACGGTAATCCCGTAGTAGATACTCCCGTAGAAGAGTGAAATGTTAGAGACTTCAATAAAACTAGTGAAGGGGGGAAAAGTGAGTTTATAAGAAAGACACAGAAGGGTTTTAGTAGTAATTTATAATCAGTAATAAGGACAAAAGCCAGATCCTAGCCTCAGAAATGAGGTATCTGAGAAATGTGGTTGAAGTAAGAAGTAGAAAAATGGTCTGCAGCCAGACGATACGTCATGGCGTAAAAACCAATCCCTGCAGACCCAAGTAGAACAGTCCCAACTAAGATGGTTTGGCGATGTCTGCAAAATGGGAGAAAATCGGCTACCACGACAAGTATGGGAAACTAAGAGCCATGAATCCCGACCTCCAGGACGACCCAGAGTCCGCTAGGAGGACAACATTGGACAATCTCTGAAGGACCGAGGACTAGACTGGAACCAGACCAGGCGGAAGACAACCGATTGGATCGTATGACGCCCTCTCTCTCTCTTGCAACCTCTACACTTACAAAATCAACGGCCCACTATTACCGTTAGATTAGGAACGACTAAGTAAGGAAGTAAATAAGGACAACGCCCCCCCCCCCCTAATAGCTCATCCGTTCTCTGAGTGGCAAAGAAAGAATTGGACCTCTGCTCCATCATGCATGTCTCAAGAGGCTTCTAAAATGAGGTTGTGTATGAGGTTGTGTATGAGGTTGTGTACGAGGTTGTGTATGAGGTTGTGTATGAGGCGCTAACAACCTGATCACGTAAAACAAATGGGGGGGGGGGAGAGACACCGCTGCAATCACACATCAATTATCCCATGCAGACTTCCTGCTTGCGGACCAGCCAAGGCCGGTAACGGTGGGGGGGGGGGGGGGGGGGGGGGGGGGGGGGGGGGGGGGGGGGGGGGGGGGGGGCGGGGGGGGGGGGGGGGCTGGGAAGTAATAGGACCACTGGTTCGGAACACCAAATGTCAGGGGCGCCAAAACTGTTTCAAAAGTAGGCAACATGAATCAATCAGACGGCTTTATTTATTTATTTGTTATTCATTGCTGTATGGTATAAAAATAAGGACAATAAACACGCAGTTGTAAGAAACAATTGAAGCTCTCGGGATATGGATATATGAAAGAATGGAGCGCATCTCATGGAAAGAGAAGAAAACAAATAAAGAGGTCCTAGACAACCTAGACATGAAAAGAGAATTAATGAAGATCAAAATATTTTGGCCATTAAAAATAAAATAAAACCTTTGTGAAGACCATAGTGGAAGGCAGCATTGAAGGCAAACGTGCTAGAGGAAGACAGGTCTACAAGTGGGAAGATAGACAGGACTGAGTCTATCAGAGTGCACCATCAAGACAGGACTGAGTCTATCAGAGTGCACCATCAAGACAGGACTGAGTCTATCAGAGTGCACCATCAAGACAGGACTGAGTCTATCAGAGTGCACCATCAAGACAGGACTGAGTCTATCAGAGTGCACCATCAAGACAGGACTGAGTCTATCAGAGTGCACCATCAAGACAGGACTGAGTCTATCAGAGTGCACCATCAAGACAGGACTGAGTCTATCAGAGTGCACCATCAAGACAGGACTGAGTCTATCAGAGTGCACCATCAAGACAGGACTGAGTCTATCAGAGTGCACCATCAAGACAAGACACAGCAGACGATGGAGATCAATTGCAGTCGACCTTTTTGTGGAGATGTCAGCTGATGATGATAATGATGAACTCAAATCCCCAACACCGCCACATTAATTTAAATTTAATTCATAATTCTGTTTCGTTGGTATGGTTTAGTTTTTTAGGACTATCTTCATTGCACACGGACAACTCCATCTCCTCCCTTATATCACACAAGGAGGATCTCAACACAGTGCATGAACTCCGTAACACCGGCAAGAATACAAAGATATTTATTTCAAATTTTACATTTTAAACTGCAGGTTATGTACCTAAAAACATCAGGAATGTGTATATTTCGATGGATAGTACCATGATGTGTTAAATTATAGAATAAAAGATACATCAGAGTATCTAGTGGTGTAGATATTTTCCTATAACCGACCTCGAAACCCTCGAATCGGTCGGTTGGATAGGAGGGTTGATCAGAGAATTAACAAGTCACTATCGTAAAACAAGCGATTGTTATCGAAACAGAACCAGGCTCGACAGAATCCCAAGAATCAGTAAATAATTTGTGTCATCTTTCGGTTAAAATAGGTCTCCAAATAAATGCCTCTAAAACTAAAGTTATGAACTTTTCTAACGAGACCTTTAATATCATCCTGAACGGGGAAAAACTACAGAAAGTTGAAAGTTTCAATTATTTAGGCAGTAAAATGACTCAGGATGGTGACACAACAAGAGAAATTCATACTAGAATTGCTTTGGCAGCTAGCGCCTTCAATAGATTATCTAACATTTGGAAATTACGACCATTGAATATACATACCAAGCTTCGTCTGTTTAATTCAAATGTTATCTCAGTGTTAACATACGGCTGTGAGAGTTGGAAAATAACAAAATCATTGGAGAACAAGCTGAATACATTCGAGAACAAATGTTTTAGAAAACTCATGAACATCAGTTGGAAAGAATTCAAGACTAATCGACAAATAAGAGAAGAATCTAGGCAGAAATATGTCTCCAACTATATAAGGAAAAGACGATGGTCATATATCGGTCATGTCCTACGAATGCAAAACAACAGAATACCATTGTAGGCACTCACTTGGGTTCCTGAGGGTAAGAGGAAAAAAGGAAGACCAAAAGAAACACTCAGAAGAACAATAATAAGAGAAGGAAGAACATTGGGATTAAACAATGTGCAAGAGCTAAGAGGAGTGGCGTCACAACGAACAACCTGGAGAGCACTGGTTTCTGCCTTATGCGCCGTGTTTGGTGCTTAAAGAATTTATTATTATTATTATGTACCTGGAACAAAGGTTAAGAAACCCTGGTCCAGCGTGCACACTTTCAGAAAACCAAGTACACTTTCATATACTTCTTTACCTGTAGAGTCTATAACCTGGTTTATAGCATACAAGATAATCCTTTACTGAACTGCCTTATACATCTTCTTACTCTTCCTCGTTCGTCCTGAAAAGGACGTTGGTTGCGTTGTGTCCGTTTACAGCGAAGCTGCGACATTTGCACCTTTCGGCCGACTCATCCGACTTCAGCACGGCATTTTTTGGGACCGGGTTTGCCTTCCCATTTCGATCCCTACTCTCTCAGCCAGACTGCAGTGATGCCGCCTGTTTCCAGGACCACCACTTGGAGCTGGAGTAGGGTCTTGGTCAACTCTGGTTTGCTGACCATGACGCAAGCAGTCAAGCTATGAGTCGCTGACTGCATTCATCTCTCTTGCTGCGTCTTCGGTCCCACCCTTATACATCTAAGAATCGTTTTGTAAAGGAAAGTTGGTTTACTGATTAAAAAAAAAAAAACACGCCGCGGATTTTAAACATGTACGTTATGTTAACCCCGGCATTTGACTGATGATTATAGTAATAAATATACAGAATAATCGCAAAATGAGGTTGATGTAAAAATTATACGCTTGATATACGAACAATACGTTTGAGATTTAAGAAATATATAAGCGAACTGGGAAATACGGAAGACACTTAAAAGGGTTATTATAGGATATGGGAAATGGCGATATTTATGTTTATATTGGGGTATCCCCATACGTGTGTTCATTTCTTGAATAAACATGAAAGAATGATGGCGCCAGGTCTGAGATTATAAAAAAGATGAGAGTTTGGTTTTGAAAGTAGTGATAGAAAAATAGGAAACGGAAACTAAGAGGAATACATATGGGAAAACTGCAGACGATAAGATTGTAATATTGCTATCGAGAGATCACAACAAAGTGACAGTAAAATTGAGTCAAATGGAGATATGATATTTTCAATAGTGGCAGAGGAATATTGACTCCTTGTTATTGTTTTTTTTTTTTTTTTTTTTTTTGTTTTGTTAAATAGTGGTTCTGCCTTGTTTTGGCGAGACGCCTTCGTTTTACCTAGACACAAGGCCCGTCGGTATATTAGGGTTAAACAAATATAAAAGACCTTGTGGTCTGGTAAATATATATTACAATTAACCCTGTAAGCTCTGCTCAATTGCTATAAATACCAACAAAAGATAAATGCCCACAGGATTCACCGAAAAAGGGGGAAGGGGGGGGGAGAGAATGATGAATCCACAGGTGATGTATTGGAATTGACCAGGGCAGTTACATGGACTGAGTTCTGACCAACGGTTGGTATATCCATGAGCCTGTGGCAGAAAGTTCTGTACTCGGAGAGAAGATGAAAATCAACAGAACGAAAAAGGGGTGTGGGAACTCATCAGCGGTAGGTCAACAGTGCACTATTTCTACAGATAAGACGTTAGAAGATCGCAGCAAGGATTCAGTTCACAGCGCTGAAAGTATTCAAGTTGATCTGCCTGATGATGATCTCACGAACTTATAGGACGGGAAGAGAGATGCCATTGTTCAGTTGGCAGCGCAGACGGGGAAAGACAACAGGAGTCCGACACATGGGAGTCATGACCTCAGGGTGTAAAGAACATAAAGGACCGAAACACTTGTCCGACGGGAGAACAATTTCTGATGATCAGATTGCCTCCTGTTGTATCGCTTCTATCATATCTGCAAGCAGTTCTTAGGTAATACCAATTACCAAAATGCAAACCAACTTTTTTAGCTTGCAATGTTTGAAAGAAAACCCAATAAATTTACTCGTATATATTTAGGAGAAAAACATTACAATAATGTATAAAACTTATCATAAAGAAAAACATTACAATAATGTATAAAACTTACTTATCATAAAGAAAAACATTACAATAATGTATAAAACTTATCATAAAGAAAAACATTACAATAATGTATAAAACTTATCATAAAGAAAAACATTACAATAATGTATAAAACTTACTTATCATAAAGAAAAATATTACAATAATGTATAAAACTTATCATAAAGAAAAACATTACAATAATGTATGAAACTTATCATAAAAAAACATTACAATAATGTATAAAACTTATCATAAAGAAAAACATTACAATAATGTATAAAACTTATCATAAATTTGCCGTTAAGTATTTTGAAAAGTTGTATGTCAATACATGCATTTCTTTTTGTATAGTGCAACGGTGCAGACATGAGAAAATCTGACAAACCAAATGGGCGTTTCTCGCGGCTCTCGGGAGAATAATTTTAACATATTCTGGAGCACCATACAGACTTTCATAAATGAGTGCTTGCTCAGAACAGAAGGACTGAAAGAGGATGACAAGGTAACGAATATGGAACGGATGACAAGAACCAGACAAGTGCCAGTGGAACAAGAGTTGACAAGAACCAGACAAGTGCCAGTGGAACAAGAGTTGACAAGAACCAGACAAGTGCCAGTGGAACAAGAGTTGACAAGAACCAGACAAGTGCCAGTGGAACAAGAGTTGACAAGAACCAGACAAGTGCCAGTGGAACAAGAGATGACAAGAACCAGACAAGTGCCAGTGGAACAAGAGATGACAAGAACCAGACAAGTGCCAGTGGAACAAGAGATGACAAGAACCAGACAAGTGTCAGTGGAACAAGAGATGACAAGAACCAGACAAGTGTCAGTGGAACAAGAGAGAACAAGAACCAGACAAGTGTCAGTGGAACAAGAGTTGACAAGAACCAGACAAGTGTCAGTGGAACAAGAGTTGACAAGAACCAGACAAGTGTCAGTGGAACAAGAGTTGACAAGAACCAGACAAGTGTCAGTGGAACAAGAGTTGACAAGAACCAGACAAGTGTCAGTGGAACAAGAGTTGACAAGAACCAGACAAGTGTCAGTGGAACAAGAGTTGACAAGAACCAGACAAGTGCCAGTGGAACAAGAGATGACAAGACCCAGACAAGTGCCAGTGGAACAAGAGATGACAAGAACCAGACAAGTGCCAGTGGAACAAGAGATGACAAGAACCAGACAAGTGCCAGTGGAACAAGAGTTGACAAGAACCAGACAAGTGCCAGTGGAACAAGAGTTGACAAGAACCAGACAAGTGCCAGTGGAACAAGAGTTGACAAGAACCAGACAAGTGTCAGTGGAACAAGAGTTGACAAGAACCAGACAAGTGCCAGTGGAACAAGAGTTGACAAGAACCAGACAAGTGTCAGTGGAACAAGAGTTGACAAGAACCAGACAAGTGCCAGTGGAACAAGAGTTGACAAGAACCAGACAAGTGTCAGTGGAACAAGAGTTGACAAGAACCAGACAAGTGTCAGTGGAACAAGAGATGACAAGAACCAGACAAGTGTCAGTGGAACAAGAGTTGACAAGAACCAGACAAGTGTCAGTGGAACAAGAGTTGACAAGAACCAGACAAGTGTCAGTGGAACAAGAGTTGACAAGAACCAGACAAGTGTCAGTGGAACAAGAGTTGACAAGAACCAGACAAGTGTCAGTGGAACAAGAGTTGACAAGAACCAGACAAGTGTCAGTGGAACAAGAGTTGACAAGAACCAGACAAGTGCCAGTGGAACAAGAGTTGACAAGAACCAGACAAGTGTCAGTGGAACAAGAGTTGACAAGAACCAGACAAGTGTCAGTGGAACAAGAGATGACAAGAACCAGACAAGTGTCAGTGGAACAAGAGTTGACAAGAACCAGACAAGTGTCAGTGGAACAAGAGTTGACAAGAACCAGACAAGTGTCAGTGGAACAAGAGATGACAAGAACCAGACAAGTGTCAGTGGAACAAGAGTTGACAAGAACCAGACAAGTGTCAGTGGAACAAGAGTTGACAAGAACCAGACAAGTGTCAGTGGAACAAGAGTTGACAAGAACCAGACAAGTGTCAGTGGAACAAGAGAGGACAAGAACCAGACAAGTGTCAGTGGAACAAGAGATGACAAGAACCAGACAAGTGTCAGTGGAACAAGAGATGACAAGAACCAGACAAGTGTCAGTGGAACAAGAACCAGACAAGTGTCAGTGGAACAAGAGTTGACAAGAACCAGACAAGTGTCAGTGGAACAAGAGATGACAAGAACCAGACAAGTGTCAGTGGAACAAGAGATGACAAGAACCAGACAAGTGTCAGTGGAACAAGAGATGACAAGAACCAGACAAGTGTCAGTGGAACAAGAGATGACAAGAACCAGACAAGTGTCAGTGGAACAAGAGATGACAAGAACCAGACAAGTGTCAGTGGAACAAGAGATGACAAGAACCAGACAAGTGTCAGTGGAACAAGAGATGACAAGAACCAGACAAGTGTCAGTGGAACAAGAGTTGACAAGAACCAGACAAGTGTCAGTGGAACAAGAGTTGACAAGAACCAGACAAGTGTCAGTGGAACAAGAGTTGACAAGAACCAGACAAGTGTCAGTGGAACAAGAGATGACAAGAACCAGACAAGTGTCAGTGGAACAAGAGTTGACAAGAACCAGACAAGTGTCAGTGGAACAAGAGATGACAAGAACCAGACAAGTGTCAGTGGAACAAGAGTTGACAAGAACCAGACAAGTGTCAGTGGAACAAGAGATGACAAGAACCAGACAAGTGTCAGTGGAACAAGAGTTGACAAGAACCAGACAAGTGTCAGTGGAACAAGAGTTGACAAGAACCAGACAAGTGTCAGTGGAACAAGAGATGACAAGAACCAGACAAGTGTCAGTGGAACAAGAGATGACAAGAACCAGACAAGTGTCAGTGGAACAAGAGATGACAAGAACCAGACAAGTGTCAGTGGAACAAGAGTTGAGAAGAACCAGACAAGTGCCAGTGGAACAAGAGTTGACAAGAACCAGACAAGTGCCAGTGGAACAAGAGTTGAGAAGAAGACGATGGAGATGGATAGGACACACATTGAGGAAACCTGTTGATAGCATTACAAGGTAGTCCTTGTTCTGGAATCCCGCGGAAAGGAGAAGCAGGGGTAGACCTAAAAAACACATGGAGAAGAGAACTGGAGGCAGAAGTGAAAACGACGAGGAAGACGTGAAAAGAACTTGAGTTGATGGCACGTGACAGGAAGACTTGGCATGTATTTGTTGAAGGCCTGTACTCCTTGGGGAGCTAAAGGGTATTGATTGATTGATTGATTCGGCTCGTGGTATAGAAAGAGTTACTAAGAATTGTCATGTTAGTGTATTTTTTTTCTTTATTTCATCCCTCCCTCCGTCCTCTCTTCTTCAATCCTCCTCTGCGGTTACTCTGTTTTGTGTTTTTGTTGTTGTAATTTCTCCACCAGTTCTTTTCACGTTTCGGCTGGACTATAGTCTCACGAAAATGATGCCATAAAACAAAAAGTTAATTTACGTAAAATGATTATAACCTTCGATAAACATTGGCAGAACATTAACCCCGTTAGTCTGGAAAAGATAACGTAACGATGAAAGGGGGGGGGGGGGGGGGTCGGGTTAGGTTAGTAAATAATGTAAGACGAAGTTAAAAATATTCATTCACTTGTTCTCTAGCCTACAGCTTCCTCCGGAGCCCAGGTCTTCAAAAACATTCATGTTTAGCCTTTCTGCATTGTGCCATTCTTTTAAGGTCATCCCATATTTTCTTTATGCCTTTCACGTCTTCATTTCCCTTCTCGAAGTGTTTCTGACTCATTCACCCTCTCATACCCTGCAGATTGCAGCGCAAGGACTGCCTTGTAATGCTGTGAACAGGTTTCCTCATCATGCCGTCTTCTTACCATTTGTTGCACTGGTAACTTTTCTGCTTCTTGTCAGCAGTTCTCCTTGGTGATCTTGTCATACCTTTTCAAGCCTTATAATAAACGCAGTCACACGTGAGTTACCGTATGGAACTTAGAATAGTAACACTGTTCCCTACTATGCATGTCGTAAAAAGCGACTAAGGAGGGTTGGGCATGGGGCTGGTTATACCATCTTGTAAAAAAATGTGAAACGACAAATAACTTCAAGAAAGAACCGACAATTCAACTAAGGAAAATAAAACTCAGCCAACCAAGACAGGATAATGTCCTCTGGCGGTGAGGAGCATGATGCAATAAAGAGAAAGCTGAAAAGTCAATGCTTAGCCAGAGGTGCCCTTGACTGGAACCCACAAGAAAAAAGAAGAGTGGTGAGGCCAAGGAGAACTTGGAGAAGAACTGTGGAAGAGGAGGCTAAGGAAATTTGGAATGACTTGGGCACAGCTGAAAAAGGCAGCCCAGAATAGAAATCGATGGAGAGCAACTGTTTTAACACTATGTACCACGGGGAACGGAAAGTGATGATGATGAAAAGAGTCTGTGTTGCTGACTAGCCGTCTTTCTTCTAGGAGAATTTCCAGATTTGGCACCTGGGATGTTCGAACACTAAACGAACAAGGAAAAACGGTACAGGTGGCAGCAGAAATAAGGAATTATAAAATAGACACCATTTGACTCTGCGAGAGCCTACACCGAAAACCAGACAGTCCCTGGTCTGGAATCCCCAGGGTAAGAGATGCAGGGGAAGACCAAAGAACATATGGACAAGAAAACTAGAGACAAACATGGAGATATTGAAGAAGGCATAGAAAAACTTTGACCTGATTGCAGGGCACAGGCAGACTTAGTAAAAGTTTGTTGAAGGCATATGCTCCATGTGGGAACTAAAAGGTATTGACGGTTTGATTGATCAAGTAAACGCAAAACATTCATACAAGCAATAATGTAACTTCCTGATTGTCATTTTTTTCTTTTTTCTTTTTTACTTAAAATGCTAAAGACAGAAAACTAGTAATGATTAATGTAAATGTTTATTTCATCGATACAAGTCCCTCCGTTGTCATCTATCATCTACGTTTGGACCATATCGTAAACTTGAGTGATCAATTTATGTTCTATTTCTGTCTTGATATTTATTAATTTCGGTGGAAAGGGTGGTGTTGTCAGTGGTTACTGAGGAGACACCTGCTACCTTTCCTCGTAAGCGGTGACTCATATGACGTGCATGTGACTAGCAACGTCAGTACGTAAAACACAAAAGGCTACAAAACCACTGTTGCGAGTGAACACGGATGCTTTGATGTACATAAATAAATAAATAATACACAAACGTATGTTTCAGGCACTCCTGAGAAATAAAGAATTGGACGATGAGACAACGGAAAAACAACAGAAGTGATAGGCTAACTGGGAATCGAACACAGGACCTTTCGAACGACACCACCGCCTAGCTATAGGAGCTAATCGTTACTACCCTCTCTGCCAACGAGGCACAACAAAAATAGTGCTTCATCGACAGAGGTCTAGCACGATCTCTCCACGTAACTTGGATATGTACCTAAGGATGACCCAGATTAATTATAGACGCAATGACTTCGATGTTAAAGGAAAGTAGTTAGTATGTGTCTACAGAGTGAGGTCAGCTATGCAAGTCCCTGAGTCTAATAGTTGAGTATGATGTTCTCAGGGTACCTGACTGCTACCACCCTACGATCTCACTCTGCGATTTATTTTGGGTATCTAGTGTTTGTGATGTTATTTATATGGCTTGATGTCTAGGGTAATGAAAATGTAGTGATAAATGCGTTAAACAAATACAATTTAATTCACTAACATCGAATAAACAAGACTGGGTTTAAAGTTATGATATATATGTATATACAATTTAATTTCCTGTCCCTCAATTTTTTAGGACAGGAATGTTTAACCTAAAAATTAAATTATAGTTTTATATCAAATTACTACACAATAAGAACATCTGTCCAATTTATCTCTTAATATGTTATTGTTTATACACGTTTATTCCCTGGTGGAGACTACTGTTATCTGAAGAGTCACTATTGGGAAAAACTGGTATTCACATCATATCACAAACTGTTACTGAATAGGGTGGAGATCGAACATATTTGAGCTAGCATGTAAGCCCTGAAGATTTAGGCTTATCTTAGAATCCGTGTAGACCCTGGATGACTGGTTGAGAAAACTGCACACGATCCACTGCCGTGTATTCTGGAGTCTGCTATTACTTGTATGCTTTGATAAAGAAACAACCGGTAGGTTGCCTCAACTTCTGCAGCTCCGACTTCTGACCAACTTGATCTGGGTGATGTAACCCTGAAACAAGAGGAACAAGCCTCCCTAAGTCTCCAGCTGACTATCTCCACCACTACCAATTTAACATCATTAAACAAGTATTGTGATCAGATAAAATAGCTAACTAAATTAGCTACAGTCTTTAACTTTATTGTGACTTCTTCATAAAGATTGGGTATCTTCTTTTCCACATAGTCTCAACGCCCCTGTCAATATATATCATCATCTTCTTCTTCAGCTGAAATACAATCTTTTCTTTTCTCCAAAGTTAATATACCAATAGGCCTGCCAGTGACTTCCTGGTCTTACAGTCAAAATATGTATGACAATATTCAACTCAAATTTAGTTTAATTTGCTTCCTATGTCTGCTTAGACATGCCTCTGCTCCTAGTATGTCGCAATCTTCCACAAAGGCAAAATGTCGTACACACACAATGTTATGGCGCCCTATCTGGGTTGGCCTCTACATATAATAATGTATTAAAAGGTTATTCATCTTACCGCAATCAATGAAATAATCACACACTATGTTAAGGTTTAACAGGCTGTCAATTGTCACTTTTAGACAGCTGCTTCTATAGACGCAACGGCAATTATTTGCTCTGCTTGAAACCTTGCTTGTATGAAAAATCTCTATCAAGTGGCACCCTGCATAGCAGATGCGGTAGTTTTATTCTCCCTATGTCTATCCTAACATTAACCAATCAGTTTAAACTACACCGATTTGACTTTTTTTTGAAAATCCCAAACATTTATTTTTGAAAATCCCAAACATTGTTGTACGTTTATCAATAAGTTCGTCCATCTGCTTCTAACATTTCTGTTTAGACTATGTGTCGCTTACGCTGGCAAAACTTCAAAGTTATACCTCTCCCCTTCCTCCTAGTAATGCCTATCAAATGAGGCAAGCCAATGTGACTTGTTTCCAAGCAACGACTAGAAAATTGTTACTTTTAAATTGAGCTGGGATATCAGTGTGTTCGTATATCTGTGTTGGCAAATTTTATTTTATGCGATAACTCAGTCACTTTTGAAGCTATCTGAAAGATGTAAAGTGATTATTAATCAGGCTAATGTCCTTTATCTATCCAGTAGATTTTCATCTACGTCTTTATCTAAGTTTTCATCTTTGTACTTTTCTCTTTATTTATAAGTCTAGATACGTTTTTATGGGAAATAGTATAGTATTGACTAAACAACATTATTGCTTTTAATTCCATTCTGTCTTTTTCCTTTTTATTCATCCTTCAATAGAATGCATAACATTATCTACGTTTTCAGTCTTTCTTTAGTCCCATGCGCTCCCCTGCACTCATGTGTTCGTTAGTTTCAGTTTGAAAAAACCCAAATGGGTTTAGACTTTTTCCCTACTAACCCCCTCTCTCTCTATCTGTCTCCCGTCTTTTTTTCAAAGAAACACGTGTTGGCCGTCTTCCAAAACGGTTTCATGTTATATTTAAAAATTAGTACGGAGCAACGAAAAAGCCTTTTGTAATCGGGGATGGGTACCCTCGCATGGCGTTAATAATTTCAAATCGCATGCCTCTCGTTGGCGTTTTTGAAAATGCGACGTTCTGAAAAAACGACGTCTAACGGCAACTGTCGCATTTTGTAACTAATAATAGATTCTTAGAATACAATAGTTAAAAAAAATTCAAGGAGTGTCCAATATTTTGCATTAGATTTTATCGTCCTTGACAATTTTCAAATTTTTATAGTAGCGATTTATAACGGTAACTTTACGTCACTAGAATTGGACTTTTGAAAAATATGAGTAGGGTAGGGCAATGGTAGCTATCTTGGGTTATTGGAACAAAATTCAAATACCGTATTATCATTTTAATTTGAGAGGGAGGGTTAAAAACGGTGCTTTTTACTGTACACCTCCCCTCTTAAAAGGATGCATCTCAATGCATCTTTATAATCCGTGTTAACAATCCTGATCAAATTAACTCAACTAAGCCCTATGATTATCCTGGGTTTCTGCAGGTGGGTGCCTACTCAAAAAATCTGCCCCAACATTCTGCGATCCCGGAATGTATTCAATGGTAAACGAGTAAGGTTGAATGAGCAAAGACCACCTTAATAAACGGGCATTTCCCTTTTTTGCCTGGGCCAAAAAAACTAATGGCTGATGATCTGATTGTACCACGAATGTTCTACCATGTAAATAGATCTGGAAGTTCTTGATCGCCCAGACTAAAGCTAAACATTCTTTTTCAAATGTTGAGTAATTTTGTTCCGCTTGGTTTAATTTGCGACTGGAATAAGCAACTGGGTTCAATTCCCCAGCTGGTGAAGAGGACCTTTGTAACAAAGTGGCCCCCAAGCCCATATTACTAGCGTCCGTTCTTACCACGAATTCCTGACTCAAATCAGGTAATTTCAATATAGGCTTGCTGGTGAGTTTTTCCTTTAACTCATTATATGCCAATTCACATTCTGCCGACCATTCAATTTTATCCAGTTTTCCTTTGCGAGTTAAATCTGTCAGAGGCGCACACACAGAGTTAAAGTTTTTAATGTACTTTTGATAAAAGCCACAAAGTGACACAAAAGATCGCACATCCTTTTTAGTCTGTGGTCTGGGTGCTCTCTGTAATTTCACCAGGTTCTTGGGGTCAGGAGTCATGCTACCCTGATGTACTGTATGTCCCAAGAATTCCAATTCCTTACATCCAATACAACATTTTGTTGGTCTAGCAGTCAAATGTGCCGCTCTGAGTCTATCAATTAGCATATTCAAAGAGTGAACGTGTTCTTCACATGTTTCCGTAGCGATGAGGATATCATCCATGAAATTTGTTATACATGGGTTTTTCAGTGGATCCAACAATTTTCGCATCATTCTGGAAAACACACTCGGGGCATTCTTCAATCCAAACGGTAACATGTTAAACTCATAGTGCCATTCCGATGTGCTAAACGCCAGATAAGGTCGGATCTCAGGCTTCCCTGGAATTTGGTAATATCCCTTGCTGAGATCTACCTTGGAAAAATATTTTGTCTTGTTCAACCTGGCAAACAGTTGGTTAGTATCAGGTAATGGATCCACCTGACTTTCTGTGACAGCATTCAGTTTCTTGTAATCTATGCACAGTCTATGTTCCCTAGAGGGTTTCTTCAACAATACCACACTGGAGCTATACGGAGATTCACTGTGAGAAATGATCCCTTCTTGTAACAGATAATCTATCTCCTCTTTCAAAGCTTTTTCTTTTGCGAATGGGATAGTATAGGCTCTCATACAGATGGGTGTTGGGTCTAGTATTTTCATATCATATTCCAACAAGTGTGTGTGCCCCGGTTTATTCGTTAACACGTCTGTATGATTCTCCAGAACCTTTTAAATTGTATCCCTCTGCCCTTTTGTCAGATGTTTACTGATCTTTACCTGTGCAGGAGTCTTACAGGGTTTCAGTGGGTATTCAACAGAGGTGAGAGGTTCATTCTTCATCTCAGTGGCTATGGCTAAGGTCATTAAGTGTGTCCCTTCCACATTATTTCTCTCATTGTATTTCTTTAGAAGGTTCACGTGATAGACTTTTTCCTTCCCTTTCTTGTCTATCTTGTAGTTAGTTCTAGATACCTTTTCCAAAACTGTGTATGGACCTTGCCATCCAATTTGAAGTTTGTTGCTGCTGCCGGGTAGTATAAGAAGCACCTTCTCTCCCACAGCTAGCTCCCTATCCTTCGCTTGCTTATTGTAATATGCAGCAAGTTTCTTCCTGGCTTGTCTTAGGTTATCATTTGCAAGTTTCCAGCCAGTTTTTAAGCGAGTGGTCAGCTCGTTCACATACTGATATGATGAGGTAACAGTCTCCTCTGCCTTCTCATCTGTCCATGTCCTCAATAAGGCTTCCAATGGACCTTTGATTGGTCTTGTTAATTTTGGTTGGCTATTCGGCAAACCAATTTTTCATGGCCCCGGTAATTATCATGTAACTGGAAGTATGGTGGTGGTGATCTTCCTCCCTTTTGTTTGTAATCACACACGAACCGTCCACTGCCAATTCATTTCCTGTGGTTTTCCCGCAGTTTCAGTTTCGAATTTAGAGGGCTTCCCTCTCTTTTATTTTCATCCAGTTCCAGAAATTCCGACCAAGGGATTGTCGGGTGGTACTGGGTTGATGTTACTTTTTGTATACTACTCATAGTGGCCATTTTAACTGATTTATGTGAAGACTGTGTGTGAAAAGGGGTTTTCCTATCCACCGTGTCTACTTTATTATATTTATTTTTCTTTTTACTTTCAGGCCTGTTTTCACCGTAGTGTTTTTGTAGGTCCTGATTATTTTCCCCACGTGTGGGCTTTCTCTTGTTGCATTGGTGACAGGCCTTCACAAATTCTGCAATGTCTGCAGCTACGCCTGGCCAATAAAATGACATAGATACTTTTTGGCCCGTAGTACCTATCTTCTCATGTACACCGTCTGATGCAACATGTGATCTTTTTATCATTTCCTCCCTATATGAAATGGGAAGTACCAGCTGTCCATGACCAGTGGAACCAGTTCCAGCCTTCCTATACATGAGTTTATTCTTCATATAGAAGTCTCCTTTGTTTAGAGGGGTATGGCATTTTGGGAGTTTCTTGAAACACGGCTTTAGTGACCTATCCTCAGCCTGTGCCTTCCTCATCTCCTCTGGATGAGTATTTATTGGGTTTTCATCCTCCTTCCTTGCTTGTGATCTGGTCTGTACTGTTGCCATAATTACAGGTCTTTTGGGGTTTCCCAAAAAGACGTATCTACACCCCAATATCAGAGGGTAGATTGGTTCGTTTATCACTGCTGCTCTAATCACTCCTTCCACATAGCGTGTTTTTACACTGATTCGTGCTATGGGAAGTGTCAAAGTTGCTACTTCCTTGGTTGCTGCTTGTATTTCCACTGTTTCTGTGGTATACTGATCTGGGTGAACCAGGTGAGAACTTACGACTGAGTCAAAATCCAATCCAGTATCATAAAGGCACCTGATGGTGGCCCCATTACATACTACGTCTTCACATACAGGGGGATGATAAGGTTCCTGCTGTCCAGTAAGTTTTCCTTTCTGTACATTGTTTCCTGTTTTAAGGCATGCAGCGTGGTAAGGAGGGATATTTTTCTTCCTACAGTCTTTTGTATTATGGTTATTCATTCTACAAAATTTGCTATGTTTATTTTCCGGTCTGTAGGGTTTCCTATAATTGAATTGCGGGTTTCTATCTCGAGGGTCAAACCTGGGTCTATCATAGTTGGGTTTACCCCTGTTACCCTGATCTCTAGTATCAAACTTATTATGGGGTTGATGAGCTTTATTATTGTCTACCTGTTACTTTTTAGCGCCAGCTACTTCTGCCTGGGCTGCCTGATACCTCTCAGCAACATTGAGCACATCATCTAATCTCTCCGCACCCTGTTCCATGAGAAACTTTCTCATGTCTGGAGCCATGGACTCTCTCACCTGCTCTATCATGATCATTTCCTTTAAATCTTGGGTTTTCCCCAGGGCAGTCCATTTCTCCAAATAGGTTTCCAACCTTGCAGAGAATTGATGATATGTCTTTCCAGACAGGAGCTTAGCATTTCTAAATCTCTTTCTATAAAACTCACCATTCTTCTCGTATCTAATTAAAAGAGCCTGTTTTAATATGTCATAGTCTTCCTGATCTTCCCGGCTCAATTCGGAAAATACCTCATACGAGGTTCCCCTAAGTCCTTGAGATACTTTCAAGCTCCACCTTTCCCTCTCTAAACCATAACTTGTAGCTAACCTTTCAAATCTAAAGAGGAAGGACGCAATGTCATCGTCTTTTTCTACAAAGGGGTCTAGATGAAACCCCATGGCTGAGTTGGAGGCCCCCTGACTAGCACTGGCATCAGAGATAGATGGGCTGTTACCAATTTCAGGAGCATGGCCTTGCAAATCTAACTCTCTTAGTCGTAGCTCATGTTCTCGCTGTAATCGTTTAACTTCTTTTTCAGCCTCTAATCTCTCTGCCTCAGCCTCCAATTTCTTTTCTTCCACCTGTAACCTTTTAATCTCAGCCTCCCTCTCAGCCTCTAATTTCCTAGCCTCTCTAGCATCTTCTAATTGTAACCTCTTTTCTTCAGTTAACCTCTTATCTTCTCTCTCAATGAACTTATCGCATTCTGCTGTTACATATTGAACCAGAACTTGCCCCTCCATTCCCATTTCCTTTGCAATCTGTAGAGCAGCCGATCTAAATGTGGTCAAATCTGCCATCTTTTGTACCAAATTATATTTACTCTAAATAAAACAACTAACAAATGCTATGACTAATTAATTAACTACGGGCTATGCCAACTCAAACAATTTTCCACCTTATAAATATTATTAATTTTATTACTATTAAAAATCCCGTACGAGCCCCCAATATATGTGATGGGTTTTGATGGTAAAGGAAAGTAGTTAGTATGTGTCTACAGAGTGAGGTCAGCTATGCAAGTCCCTGAGTCTAATAGTTGAGTATGATGTTCTCAGGGTACCTGACTGCTACCACCCTACGATCTCACTCTGCGATTTATTTTGAGTATCCAGTGTTTGTGATGTTATTTATATGGCTTGATGTCTAGGGTAATGAAAATGTAGTGATAAATGCGTTAAACAAATACAATTTAATTCACTAACATCGAATAAACAAGACTGGGTTTAAAGTTATGATATATATGTATATACAATTTAATTTCCTGTCCCTCAATTTTTTTAGGACAGGAATGTTTAACTTAAAAATGAAATTATGGTTTTATATCAAATTACTACACAATAAGGACATCTGTCCAATATATCTCTTAATATGTTATTATTTATACACGTTTATACCCTGGTGGAGACTACTGTTATCTGAAGAGTCACTATTGGGAAAAACTGGTATTCACATCATATCACAAACTGTTACTGAATAGGGTGGAGATCGAACATATTTGAGCTAGCATGTAAGCCCTGAAGATTTAGGCTTATCTTAGAATCCGTGTAGACCCTGGATGACTGGTTTGAGAAAACTGCACACGATCCACTGCCGTGTATTCTGGAGTCTGCTATTACTTGTATGCTTTGATAAAGAAACAACCGGTAGGTTGCCTCAACTTCTGCAGCTCCGACTTCTGACCAACTTGATCTGGGTGATGTAACCCTGAAACAAGAGGAACAAGCCTCCCTAAGTCTCCAGCTGACTATCTCCACCACTACCAATTTAACATCATTAAACAAGTATTGTGATCAGATAAAATAGCTAACTAAATTAGCTACAGTCTTTAACTTTATTGTGACTTCTTCATAACAGTGGGTATCTTCTTTTCCACATAGTCTCAACGCCCCTGTCAATATACCTCATCATCTTCTTCTTCAGCTGAAATACAATCTTTTCTTTTCTCCAAAGTTAATATACCAATAGGCCTGCCAGTGACTTCCTGGTCTTACAGTCAAAATATGTATGACAATATTCAACTCAAATTTAGTTTAATTTGCTTCCTATGTCTGCTTAGACATGCCTCTGCTCCTAGTATGTCGCAATCTTCCACAAAGGCAAAATGTCGTACACACACAATGTTATGGCGCCCTATCTGGGTTGGCCTCTACATATAATAATGTATTAAAAAAGGTTATTCATCTTACCGCAATCAATGAAATAATCACACACTATGTTAAGGTTTAACAGGCTGTCAATTGTCACTTTTAGACAGCTGCTTCTATAGACGCAACGGCAATTATTTGCTCTACTTGAAACCTTGCTTGTATGAAAAATCTCTATCAAGTGGCACCCTGCATAGCAGATGCGGTAGTTTTATTCTCCCTATGTCTATCCTAACATTAACCAATCAGTTTAAACTACACCGATTTGACTCTTTTTTGAAAATCCCAAACATTTATTTTTGAAAATCCCAAACATTTTTGTACGTTTATCAATAAGTTCGTCCATCTGCTTCTAACATTTCTGTTTAGACTATGTGTCGCTTACGCTGGCAAAACTTCAAAGTTATACCTCTCCCCTTCCTCCTAGTAGTGTCTATCAAATGAGGCAAGCCAATGTGACTTGTTTCCAAGCAACGACTAGAAAAATGTTACGTTTAAATTAAGCTAGATATCAGTGTGTTCGTATATCTGTGTTGGCAAATTTTATTTTATGCGATAACTCAGTCACTTTTGAAGCTATCTAAAAGATGAAAAGTGATTATTAATCAGGCTAATGTCCTTTATCTATCCAGTAGATTTTCATCTACGTCTTTATTTAAGTTTACATCTTTGTACTTTTCTCTTTATTTATAAGTCTAGATACGTTTTATGGGAAATAGTATAGTATTGACTAAACAACATTATTGCTTTTAATTCCATTCTGTCTTTTTCCTTTTTATTCATCCTTCAATAGAATGCATAACATTATCTACGTTTTCTGTCTTTCTTTAGTCCCATGCGCTCCCCTGCACTCATGTGTTCGTTAGTTTCAGTTTGAAAATACCAAATGGGTTTAGACTTTTTCCCTACTAACCCCCTCTCTCTCTATCTGTCTCCCGTCTTTTTTTCAAAGAAACACGTGTTGGCCGTCTTCCAAAACGGTTTCATGTTATATTTAAAAATTAGTACGGAGCAACGAAAACGCCTTTTGTAATCGGGGATGGGTGCCCTCGCGTGGCGTTAATAGTTTCAAATCACATGCCTCTCGTTGGCGTTTTTGAAAATGCGACGTTCTGAAAAAACGACGTCTAACGGCAGCTGTCGCATGTTGTAACTAATAATAGATTCTTAGAATACGTTAGTTAAAAAAATTCAAGGAGTGTCCAATATTTTGCATTAGATTTTATCGTCCTTGACAATTTTCACATTTTTATAGTAGCGGTTTATAACGGTAACTTTACGTCACTAGAATTGGACTTTTGAAAAATATGAGTAGGGTAGGGCAATGGTAGCTATCTTGGCGTATTGGAACAAAATTCAAATACCGTATTATGATTTTAATTTGAGAGGGAGGGTTAAAAACGGTGCATTTTACTACAGATGAATGAGAATAGTAAAGGACACAGGGTAGATTTGGTATTGTAAAAACGTATACACAAATAAGAAGGCCCGAGGCCTGTTAACAATATAAATAAATAATACACAAAGGTATATTTCAGACACTCGTTTCTATTTGCCTTCATGTACGTTTTCTGCAAAGAGGACATCATCAGTGGCGGCACTATGGCTCTTCTTCTCTTCTTTGATCCATAACCACCAACCGTCAAAGCAGTCAGCGGCCATCACGCCTGGTGGCGTCTTGTAGGGCAGCAACAAATTGATTCCACTTTGCTCGGTCGGCGGCCATCCTTCGTACAGTGCCCCAACTGTGATTCATTCTTTGCATCTCAGCTTCCACAGTTCTCCGCCAAGTTGTTTTTGGTCGGCCTCTCTTTCGCTTTCCCTCGGGGGTCCATAGCATAGCTGTTCTTGTGTTCTTGTGATGGTATCAGGGTCCCTTCTGAGGGCACTATGACTCATGAAGAACTTAAAGTTAAAAGATGAAGATTACTTCCCCTTTTCAAGATGTTTTAAGAGTATGTAAGTTCTGTTCCTTTGTCTGGATTCTTGTCAATTCTTGTCTTTATTATTATTTTAATTTCTTTATAAATCCTCTCTAATTACGCCTTCAATGTTTATGTTTCTAGTGAAAAGTATTTACTGGCAAAGTCACGTCATTATTTTTGTTCCAGCTATTAAAAATGTCCTTTGACTTCCAGTAAAAGTATTAAACATTGAGTAAAAACTGGTGATGATGAAGATGACGGTGGTGGTGATGATGATGATAATGGTGGTTGTATTCCTGATGACTATTATGGTTGTGTTAGTGGTGTTACTGATGATGACGATGATTTTGGTAGTGTTAGTGATGATGATGTTGGTGTTGGTGATGATGATGATGGTGGTGGTGTTCGTGATGATGATGGTGATGATTGTGATGTTGGTGGTGTTGGTGATGATGGTGGTGTTCGTGATGACGATAATGGTGGTGCTGGTGGTGTTGGTGATGATGATGATGTTGATGGTGGTGTTGGTGGTGATGGTGATGATGATAATGGTGGTGCTGGGGTTAGTGATGATGAAGATGATGATGATGGTTTTGGTGGTGTTGATGATGATGGTAGTGTTGGTGGTGTTGGTAATGATGATGATGAAGGTAGGGGCGGTGTTAGTGACGATGATGATGTTGGTGATGGTGATGATTATGATGATGGGGGGGGGGTGTTGGTGAAGATGAAATAAACAAATGATAAACAAATAAATAACCCGGATACAATGCTCACAGAAAACACTAACGAGGCTCATGAAAATCATCAAACGTAGAATGTTCATTAACTGGATATCAGGTACAAACTGCGCTCTCATTAACGTGAGAAACGTGAGCATTAATTTAATACTCATCACCGAAAATAAGCTTTGGTTGTAACAAGGAAATTACAGACATGGTTAAACTTGTCATCAAATGTTCCTGATTTAGCAAAGTTTTGGAATCTGCAGGGTAAGAGAACGAACGAACGAACGAACTTTATTTTTAAACGGCTAAGATTTGGGCACGCAGGCCCGTCTTACATTCTGCCCTTCTTTTTCCTGTCATCTTACATACCGTATCCTTTCAATAGCACACGTATGTTTAGCATTATTTAAGCATACAACACTATCAAGGTAAAATAATAACATACATTTGTAACATCCAGTCATAATCAAATTAAGTATGTTAAAAAATAAGAAAAAAAAAGAGAGAGAAACAAAAGAATTAATTTAAATTAATTTAAAAAATTAATATTAAAAAACAAAACAAAAATAAAACATACAAACAAACAAAATCTAAACCATTCATACAGTAAATTAGGACATAATTTGAAACGTAAAATCAGATTATGGTGGCATATAATAAGAAAGAAAACTCGTGACATATTGGGGAAATCTGCTGCTGAATGACCTGTATTTTCGTTGTGGAGAGAGGTGGAGAGAGGTGGAGAGAGGTGGAGAGAGGTGGAGAGAGATCAAAGGACACATAGAAAGAGAATAGGGGAGCATGAAGAAGGTACGGAAGGACCTGGGGCTGTTGTCATGGGATACGCAGACTTGGTATATCTTTGTTGAAGGCCTATGCTTCTTGTGGAGCTGAAGTGTGATGAGGATGAAGGTGATGAAATTGGTGGCGATGGTGATGATGATGATGATGATGGTGGTGGTGATGGTGGTGATGATGATGTGACGATGTTGTTTTGATGATGGTGATGGTGGTGACGATGATGTTGGTAATGATGACGATGAGGATAATGATGGTAATGGTCGTGGGGGATGATGGGGGTGGTGATGAGGACGTCCTTGAGGATAGGTGATCGTGATGGGATGGTGATGATGGTGGGGGGGGTGATGGCGTTGTCTGATGGTTTCAGTTGTGTGGAAATCTGAGTTGTGTAAACACACTACTTTGTTAAATCCCTATGGAAGGGCCTCGAGAGCCCCAGCCAATCAACGGTGTTGTACAGTTGCGGTGAGCCGGAATAAAAAGTTACAAGAAGTTACGCCAGGAAAAAAATGAAGTGTTAAGCCCTGTTTTTGCAAGGTTCGGATGTGGGTCGCGGCCATCTTGTTCATGAAAGCTTTCTAAGAGTGGCGGGAAAGTAGAATAAATTAGGCTGTAAAAAAGACGGCTTAACTGCAGGATAACCAATCAGAGATCTTTGCTTCCGCCAGGAACCAACCAAAAGCTTTATGCTTAAGCATTCACCTAATTTATAATCGGGCGAGATTTTTATGCCTCACATCACCCCCCCCCCCACGGCAACACCGAACACGAAGCCAGAGACGACCCTTTGTTGTTTGTGAGAGGAGCTGTTTGAAGGATTATTTTGGAAGTCCTTGAGGGATAAAATTGACCTTGGCGGTTATTATGGGTTAAGCCTGCTTTGCGCTAAGTGGTCAAAATGAGTGGGGGATGTGACGAAGTTAATTTTGAGGTATGGGAGGGTTTAATTGAATCGTTTGGAGGATAGAATGACGTAACTGGGAGATAAAGGGGTGTGCTGGGAGTGATTGAGGGAGTGTATGCAGGGTCATGGAGTTTGTTAGTGTTAACGGGTATATTTATATTTAAATAGGGTAGTGTTTTAGTATGAAAACGTGGAGTGGATGTCATTGGTTATTTACCCCAGATTGTGTTCCCCTGGGGTTTATTAGACTTTTGGTATATCATGGTATGATTGGGGTGATTTGGTGGGGGATGATTGAATTCGAAGACTAAAAAGTAGGGGTTGTGGGGAACGTACTTAATAGTTGTTGTGTTTGGGGCGGTGTGTCTATAATGGTGTCCTATTGTATCCCTTACCCGGTTACAGAGTAACCTCTATCGAGCAAACTTTTTTGTAAAGTCCCCCCCCTTAATTTTGTCCTTGTTTGGGGTTTCTAAAATGCCAAATACTTCAATTGATTGTCCCTCCTTCTTGTTAACAAACCTGTCAATGGCGTAATAACCCCCAAAAGACCTTTTTTATTATGGCCATTATTCCTTTCTGCTTTAATTTGGATCTATTGTATTTATGATAACTTAGTTATTAAAACTGGGTTGAAAAAAAATGATGGGTGGTGAGATTAACGAGATAAGTAAATTTCATCAAAAGAGTAAACCGAATATGTTTATTTTCAAATTTATAATTTGTCACCAAACAACGTTGAAGTTTCCTTGTTAGGGAATCTATTGTCCCGCTCCTAGGGGACTTCTGTCTCATTGGGAAATGTTATTGATTCCTTTTCCTGGTGGTTGTGATATCCCCCCCCTAGGGTACCATGTATCTTGTGGTCCCATATTACCCTGACATCGGGTGATCTAATATCATGCAATGCAAATAGTTGAGAACTATTTTAACTTTATTTATTTGTAGGAATAAGGGTTCGTAACAAATTGTTGGAGTGTATTATGGCTTTACCAGGTATGTATAGCACTTGTCAAGATTTTGGGGAAGGTTTTGGCCAAAGGTATTTTATAAGGGATTCTAAGGTAAGGTTTGCTACTTAGTATCACCAATAAATTGTACATATTAGTGGTGAGTATTTCATGATTTAATGTATTATGTATTGAATTTTATAGTCAAAGACAGAGACAGTATTGTTCATTGAGGGGATTTTATTCATGGTGAATAAATTTATATTTATCCCCCAATGGAATTCCAGGTGTATTTGTTTATCTGAAGTGGGACCGAGCACTGTCTAGGGACAAGCAGTAAGGGGACCCCCCTGGCCACAGAAGCGTATTGCTTGAATAACTTGAGCCATGTTGTATTCATCCTACATGCGACAAAATTGTGAGACACGGGGAATTTTCTTATACAGATATTATCGAAAATAGGTGGCTTGAGGACATAAATTAGCCCTATTTTCCTTGTTAAGGCTTTCCATTCGTGTCATAATAACTGAGATTAGTGGGTCGTCCTCCAGGTTAACTGCCTGAAGTGCTTCCGGGAGGAGTAATAGAGATTGCCAGAATCTATGACTTTTGTATCCCCCGCATTCAGTTTGGGTGGGGTAACTAAGTTGTAAAGATGGCATTACCAGCCCAGGCGTTTGGTCAACCAAACCAAGCTTCTCGTTCTAAGAATATGTTCCTTCCTAGGTGATTACACCCATTAGTTGTACCAAGATAGTGAATGTGCAGTAAAATTAGCACAAAACACCTTGGTTTGATGATGTGCAGGATGTGAACAATTGAGGGTAGGGGAGATTTCTAGAAAATTGAATAAGGGTTTGAGATTGTTCAATAATGCTATAATTTTTCTTTTAATTAAAGCATGATTATACGTGGGGAATTACCCAGCGTGGGAATTGTCAGCTTATACTGCGTAATTTTTGTTCTATATGTTTTTTGAAATAATTTAAAATCGCTGTCCGGATTCATATCTATATATTATGTGAAATATAGATTAATCATATGTAAATTAAACAAATCCAGATTGTTTATGATTGACAATATTTTCAACAATTACTAGGGGGTTTCAGCATGTCTTTATTTCAAGGTAGATATTGTAATTTTTGTCGAACCCCCATTCTGCAGATTGTTGGACGTTGGGCCAGTGGTGGCCCGATTGGTATTTGTCAGCGGTTATTGAGGGGGTATTCTGTGATCTGACAATCAGTTTCCTTGGGTTGATGGGCGTTGGATCACAGTTGGGATCAAGGTTAAGGTGGGGAGCATGCAGTGTGTATGTCGGAATTTATGAGAAGGTCATAATAGAATTTTTTTCGACCCAGTATAATTAACAGCATTCTTAAGAGAAATCCGTTATATAATAGGAACTGTTTTATTTGTGTAAGTTCTCCATCAGGTACATGTGGGAATCCCCCGGCATTTATGAAATTCTATTTTTCGTAATTTAATTTATACTTGTAAGTATTTAGGTGACCCTGAGTGTGGTAACCTGTTCAGCGTAACGTGTTGGTGGTGATGGTTTAAGATGGTGAAGTAGGGATTAAAGGAGATGATGTATTTAGATAAGTGGATGAAATTATAATTAGTCAGTACTGATGAAATCGTTACAAATAATGTTTTTCCCCAATTCTTGAAAATTTATAACAGGATAGTCCATGATTGACGATCCCTCCCATGGATAGTGATGGTAACATTACTGACGTGAATTAAGTTGTTTTTTTCCGATTTGGTTTAGATGGTGGTGATGAACTCGTATGTTGGTAATGATTAGTTCCTACGATGAGGAAATGATGGTAATGGTCGTTTTTTGGTGGTAGTGTGATGACGATGTGATATGATGGTGAATGGTGGTGGTGATGATGACCAAGATGAGGATAGTATGGTGGTCGATTAGGTGGGGTTATTTTATTGAATGACGATGAAACAAATGTCGTGATGATACTTGTGTTTCAGTGATGGCGGTGTGATTTTCAGGTGTGTGGTGGTGGTGGTTGATTTTGGTGATTTTTGGTGATGATATTATGTGGATGGGATACGATGGGATAGGTTATTGGTGATGTTGACGTTATGGGTCATACGATTAGTGATTGGTGAGATGACGTGGGATGTTGTTTTTGACCAGTTGGGGATGGTGGCGATGGGTGATGTTGGTAATGATGACGGATGAGAATATGATGGTGATGGTTGTGATTTTGGTTGGGTGATGCACAGATGAGGATGGGGGATGTGTGATGATTCCTTGGTTGATTTGATGATTGAAGTGGGGGGTGACGACCCATGGTTTTTTATGGTGATGTTGTGGTGAGTGATGATGAACGATGAGGATTGATAGTGGGTTCTTTTGAGGATTTGGTGGGGATGGTGGTGGTGATGTGGTGGTGATGTTGGGAAGATGATAGGTGGGTTAGTAGATGATGACGATATAGGTTGTTGGGATGATGGTAGAATTTGAGGATAGTGATGGTGGGGGGTGGTGGTGATGATGAATGATGGTGGTGGTGATTGATGATATGGTGGTTGTAGCAGTGGGGTGTGTTTTGGTTATGATATGATGAATGAAATCAATGCACGTGGAAATGTGTCCTAATTTTTATGCCGACAGTATCGCAGTTTACATTAAAAGAGAATTTTTAAAAAGTTAGACGTGTGTTATAATTTTAAGTTACATTATAACACATACTTACTTACTTCGGTTAAGAATTACTTCACAACAAGCATCATGAGCCGAGGTACATATAGTTGAGTTTTGTTGTAAAGGGGTTATTACTTTTTATATTAAGTCACTGAGTAAATGTATCACAGAAAACCAGTATCCATGAAACAAACATCAAAATAATGAGCAGTTTTTTTAGTTTAATTTGTTTCTTTATTCTTAGAAACAAAATACAATAATAAAATGTCCAATAAATTGCGTTCACGAAAAAACAGCACAAAATGCTGTCCACTACGAAATCCTGTGTTGAACAAACCTGGCCTCACGCGTTGAGTTGAAATGTTAATGTTAAACAGAATGTTGTGTTGTAAAATGACAGTGAACTGTTTTTATTATGATGTTTGTTTCGTATAAATTTGTTCGTTAGGAATGAAGAAATAAAAATTTTAAAATAGGAAGTTACTTTTCAATTAGCCTGTGTATCCTCTAGATATACTGGCCGGGCACTTGACAATAGATGTTGTCTCGTTGATAGTTAAGGTTTGACGGCTCGAGAGAGGCGAGTGAGAGAAACACAGCCACAGAGACTGACACAGAGATACAGAGGGAGACTATGAAAAATAGAGAAACCGAGAGAGACAAAGAGAGACAGAGAGGTAGAGAAAGAGAACGAATGAACTTTACTGTCAAAGAGAGAGAACGAACGAACGAACGAACTTTATTTTCAAAGGGTTGAGAATTGGGCACGCAGGCCCGTCTAACATTCTGCCCTTCCTTTCGCTCACCTTTCATACTGAATTCATTTATTCTCATATGAATGTTACATATCAGTTTCAAGAAATTCAACGTAAAGTAAAATATAGCACGCTCATATTAACATTAATTACTTATAAGCATGACATAACATATGTTGAAAAGTACAAACATCGTTATTAGAACCTACAGTTGATGTTATAAGAAAAGATAATCCGATTAGGGAGGCATGTAATCAGAATTCAGAAAGTATTCAAAAAGTCTATGATTGTATGAATAGGGACTGAGGTTGTTTCTTAGGTTATGTGGAAGACAATTCCAAAGATGAGCAGCAGAGTACGCTAAGCTTTTCTTGAATAAGTCAAGCCTCGGCTTGGGCACTTGCAATCTTTTAAAGCGTAGACTGCGTCTTTCATTGTAATTGAACATTGGCCACAGATATGCTGGAGCATTGTGTGACAGGATTTTGTGAACAAATTTAGCTTTATTAAACAGAAGGCGCTTTCGGGCAGTATTCGGAGGTTTTTATAGAAATCTACACACTGAGTTAGGCAGTTGTCAGAGACTAGACGCACTGCACGCTTTTGTAGTGAACGGAGTCTCTTCGTGTTGGACATTGAGCAACAATCCCAGATTGTGGAGCAATAGTCAAGGTTTGCTTGTATGGGAGATATATAGAACAATTTTCGTGCATCTTCATCTAGGAAATGTTTGATTTTAGCTAACTGGTAAACTTTCTGTGCCATTTGCTTGGTCAGTGCATGTACATGTGAGTTCCAGTTTAAATGCTGGTCAACGATTATATCTAGAGTTTTATGTTCATTAACGTTTTCAATTAGAGACAGAGAGGGACAGAAAAATACAGAGTCAGAGAGAGACGAAGATAAAGAGATAGAGAGAGGCAGAGAAAGAGAGAGAAACCATCACAGACAGAGAGATCAAGAACAACGAACGAACTTTATTGTCAAAGAGAGAGACAGAGAAAGACAGAGACAGAGAGAGGCAGAGACAGAGAGAGGCAGAGACAGAGAGAGGCAGAGACAGAGAGAGGTAGAGACGGAGAGAGGCAGAGAGAGGTAGAGACAGAGAGAGGCAGTGAAAGAGAGAGAAACCGATAAAGACAGAGAAATCGAGAACGAACAAAAGAACTTCATTTTTAAAGAAAGAGACAGAGATAGACAGAGAGACAGAGAGGCAAAATGTGACAGAAAGAGACACAGAGGGACAGAGAGAGAGTCTAATCAGTGAAACTTAAAGAAAAGTCAACTACCACAGTATGCGATTTCACATCAACATCATGTTGTCCCATAATTTCATCAAAGCTAGTGTCGTCTGTTCCTAATTTTGCGTTTAGTTCCTCCATCAAAATTGTGATGTCCTTGCTTCTCTTGTTATCCAAGACATTTTGTAGTCTGGTGTAAAATCTTTCTTTCTCAGATTCTTCTTTATCGTTTGTTGGTACATAACACTGGATGATGTTTATATTTACTTTCTTTTTGGCCCTTTTAACCTTTTTAAAAAAAAAAACTCTTCGCCTCCTTGAAAGTTATGCTTGCTGAGGTAGCTTTCCACCTTCCATTGCCAATCCGCCAGCCTTTTTATTGCTGGTGATGTTACAGTGAGATGGGATCCATTGGATCACAACACTTTTGGCTCGTTGACATAGTTTGTGGAGCACTATTCTTAAGTCATCCAGGTCTGCATTATTTTGGCTTTTCAAAGTTGCAATTACTGACAGTTCATCGGTAAAGAAAGCAACTTGTCTCTCGGTGCTTTCCTGTCATTAGAACCTCTGCTGCAGTTTTCAAGGCCTCTGCCTCTGCTCTGAAGTTACTTGAGAAATGTCCTGTTGACACTGACAGCTTTTTTTGTGTACCAGTGTTAAAGGTCAGAAAGACACCTCCACCTCCATTGTCTGTTGCGTTAGTGATCATGTCAAAGCATTTCATTTCCTGTATTCTAGGCAAGCATTAATTATGACGGTATGCAGATTTTTTGGATGTTGTTTTTGTTGTTCTGCATGTGCCAGAGGCATACACCAGGGGTGACTTAACATTTGAACAAAACTTTGGAACAATACACGTGCTGTAATAATCTCTTCTCGAGAACAGAAGTTAGGTCTATACATATTTTGTATTCTTACACTTTCCCTTCTAGCCGTGATTAAGTCTTGTTTCCTACGTCATTCTGATTTACATAACTACTCTTCTTGAAGATATTATAACTTCTTGCTACCTTTTTTATTCTAAACGTGTTACACTCTTTCTCTTAAGGGTGTGGAGCTACACTGAAATGCTATTATCGTTATTAATCTCAGGATTTCAATGAAAATGCACAGACATAATCTACATCACAGATAACATTAATGAAGAGTTTCAGAGTAATATGTCATTGGTGGCCATGGAAACAGCCACCATATTGAATTATATTGTACTATTTAAATTTGCGAAAGGTTTTTTCTTCATTAAGCTATTTATGCCAATTTAAACTGACTATTTAGCATTATATTTTAAAACTTTTGTCAGATTTGATATATGATAACTTTCGTAGATCCTGAGATATGGAACTTTAAAGTTTGTATCTAAAACTAAATAATAAAAAATAACTATATTTTTTCAAAATTGTACATTATTTGCAATAAATCAAACCTTTAATCAGATATCGAAAATCGGATCTGACATAAGTTTTATTATCCAGTGGAAAGTATTTGTGCCACATCTAATATTGACTGACTAACAAATGTGCAAGTTATAAGAACATAAGTAAAATAAAACATGAGTCTCAGAAAACTTGATTTTCTTCATAGCAAAAAGACAAATTCTGAAGAAAATAATATTTACAAAACCAAAAAAGAGACGAAAGGTATTAACTTACTTAGTCGTTCCCCTTCTACCGTGAAGTGTAGAGGTTTGGTAGAGAGAGCGCCAGACTATCCTATCGACTGTCTTCCTGGTCTGGTTTCATTCTAGTCCTCGGTCCTTCATAGATTGTCTAATGTTGTCCTCCCAGAGGACTCTGGGTCGTCCTGGGGGTCTGGATCCCTGGTTCTTTGTTTCCCATGCTTGTCGTGGTAGCCAATCTTCTCCCATTCTGCAGACATAGCTAAACCATCTTAGTTGGGACTGTTCTACTTGGGTCTGCAGGGGGTGGGATTTTATGCCTTGACGCATCGTCTGGTTGCGGACCATGTCTCTTCTTGTTACTTCAACCACCTTTCTCAGATACCTCATTTCTGAGGTTTGGATCTGGCTTTTGTGGGTTGTAGTCATTGCCCATGACTCGCATCCATACGTCAAGACTGGGACAAAGGTGGAGCGGTATACAGCCATCTTCGTTTTCTTAATCAACCTCTCTCTTGCTGAGGAATCCTCGATTTATGGCCTGAAAAAGTCTCACAGCTGTACCTTTTTGAGTGGCCAACCTTTCTTTGTTGCCTCCCTTTTGGTCTATAATAGCTCCGAGGTATTTAAAATGGTCGACCTGATCCACTCCCTGTTCCCCAAAAGAGACTTACGTTAACCATCTATGGTACGCCTTGTTCTAAAGCTTAAAATACACAAAAAGGGATCGCTTATCCGCACACAAATATACCACCACAGAAAGATTTTCAATGTGTCTCAAAAGTTATTTCCCAGCGCAACATCTCAGACGTAGCCATTTCTTGTATACTAGTTTGATATAAATTTTACTTAGAAACTCCATCTGTCGTCTTACTTTCAAAGAAAAACTATTCAGCGTGCTCCCAAAGCGTGTGACAGCAAAGATTTCACTTCTCAGACACTCGGCTTTCACATCAGCAAGTCTGTAATGATTGCAGCATTTTTCCAGTCCCTTTTTTGATCCACAGGGATTTTCAAGATGGAATCGAAATTTTATAGAAGATCTTCAGTTCTTTGAAATTGGCCTATCAACTGGCACCGGAAAATTGTCTAGTTCCAAACATTTTAATCTTACTTTAGATTCATCTTAAAAATATTTTCTAAGAAGAGTCCCACAATTCTTGAATGGAAACTTTTACAACTGCGAACAAATTTATTGTCGAACGTTTTATTTATTTGTATTTAAATTGATACTGCAGCTGCAGGTGGGTCCATGGCAGTACGCCTGTGCCACAGTATTTCGTGTCTTCTAGCTGTGGTGGTTTGTGCAGCAGTTTGTTTAACATGATGATGTTGCAAGCCACATGCATAACTGTACGTAGTCCCCTTTAATAAAAAAAACATAGTTCTTACGGTATTCCTAATATTTGATCAATATTATCAAACCTTGCGATCCATACAGACATCGATACTATAATGTGTATCTCTGTCACAGAATGGATTGGGGCGACCCCTTCTTCTTCCTAATCTCTGTTTCACTACGGCTGAATCGGTACAGCGTGTAAGACTACATGCACTAATTTTTTTTTCAGACGGACAGTGATAAAATACATTACCCATCCCAGAGTTAGGTTTATAAATCATAAAAAACGCTTATTAGGAAAGATAACAATAGATGGGTTTACGGTTGAAAACATAACAGTACCCAGACAGCACATCTTCGAAACAGGAGGTAGAAAATACATATTTTGAACGCAGCCACGTAGCTCCTTTAAATTGGGATATTTGGGTTCCTTAGGGCTTGCTGACAAAGAATATGTAAAACGTTACGCAAATAGTCCAGGAATTAATAAATTATACCCAAAATAAAATAGTGAGGATGCCTGACAGCATGAAATCATTTCTGCTCATAAGATTTTTTTTATAACGTGTTTGAAAAAAATTTACGTTACAGAAATAGTCTACCATGTAAACTCCAAATTGATTGGAGCGCAACAAATGAAAGCCTAACCACGATTGGTCGGACTATAAATACTATCTTTCGTTGTCAAGGGAGACGGGGAAGGGTAACATTTTTTCAAACACTTGTCGAAACGGGGCCTCATTGGTCAGACTCGCTGATATACACACTTGGGAGCGTTAGTTCGAAACCACTTGTTTAAATAAACTTGATAAAACATCAGTGCGTTGAAGCCAGCTTATATTTTGCTAAATAAAAGCCTGGAAGATAAGCAGATGGGAATTTGTGCCAGTTTGTGCCAGAATTCATTGCTAATCAACGTATCTGTGTTATTCTATGAATTGTGGTAAGCTTGAACCATTCAATATCTTTTAATGAAAATTGAATGTGAATTGTTGATTTATGCCTGTATATATATGTGTAGTTCAGTGGCAAACGTGAGGTAAAGCCTATAATGCTCCAGCCTGAACAGAGGGTGTCGGAGAGAAGTAAAACGGCATGGAATGGCCAAACAGTACACTGACACCTGGATGATTGAATAGAAAGAAATAATGCTGGAAGTGCAGAGGCGTAGTAACCATTAAGAAGGGTAATACTGGAATAAAGTATTTCAAATGAAGCTGACAGTTGGCCTAACGCTCTGAACTCAATGTTTGTGTTGTATTGTGATCAGTGTAAAAGAGAATATAAATTAGTTATGAAGTAGAAGGTACATCCTTCTTGTTTTCAGGGACCGTGGTCTTGATGGTACTGAGCAGCACCTGGTCAGAGCTTTGCTGAATCCTGAGTCGGACAGCATACTCCTTGGTCTTTTTAGCTATCAGTGAGGTGTCTCCTGAACCCAGAGGAGAATTCGAGCAGAGGAGTCCTTTCCTGCCACCATCACGCCAGATAAGCGAATTGGCCAGCTGAGCTCAACATTATGTCCCCTCATCTTGAATTGACTTTGTAAAAATAATATTAAGAGGGGAAATTAATTGTCTTAATATCAGGAACTGAGAACATCTCCAATACTAGTTTCCTTAAGACAAACTATTGAAGTCATGATGACAACTACCAACAGAGCTTGAACAAAACAAAACCAGTATTACCTCATACTACTATTACACAACTGACACACATAGGATATTTTTAATAATATATGTCACTACCAGATTCATATTAATACATTCTGTACATAACTTGTAATTAACATTGATTGTGATTCCTGGTTCCTTTGTCTTTGAATCAGGACACACATATGCCTTTATGATATTTGAAAAGTTACAGTGTCTCCTGTAAATGAGTGTTATATGTATGTGAGTGTCACAGTGTTGTCAAGAGTAGTGGATTAAATTAAATTGTTTATCTGTCTGTTGTTGTGACTTACACTTCACCATACTCATACCCTAGACACATAACGTAGCATCACACTATTCCAGAATAATTCTGACTGAGATATAGAGATATGTGGTAGCAAGTAAGGTTATCTATAATACACTACTCTTAATAGATATAGATACCTTCACAGCTGATCTCAGTCAGTACACTAAGTCCCCTATAAATATTTATAACATCCCACTTCACCACAGTGGGAAGGCAGTGAATATAACCTGACGCTTTAGTCAGTCAAAACTACTGTGAAGATCGCTTGCCAATACACCAGACCTTGCCAGAGTGAAGCCTAGAATTCAGAATTCCATTTCCAACTATACAGCTGAGGTTCAAGCTCTAGAGCAAGCTGCAAATATGATTTATAACACCAACTCTGACTGCCAACAGGTAGTCATCCTCGCAGATGCACTGTCTGTACTGCAAGCTCTCAATGGTGGTAAACTCCCGCATCTGAGAAATGAACTAAACAAGGTAGCTGCCAAAAAGAGAACCATACTTCAGTGGGTACCATCTCATTGTGGTGTACCCAAAAATGAAAAGGCAGATAAACTTGCAAAAAAGGGAGGAGAATGCGAACAAGAAGATAATGAAATCACATACAGTGAGAAAAAGAGAGCTATCCAGACTATCAGAAGAGAACAGAATCAACCCAACGACGACTACCACACTCTTGACCGGCAGGGACGGATAACCATTTTTCACGCCTCAGTACAATTAGCGGAGGCAAATTTAACAGCCCGAACAACAAAAGATTTTACATAACAAACTGGACTTTTTGGGACACACAGTTTATCAGAGGATAAACACATTTTAGAGAAACTACAGAAGCTACGATTGTCATCATTATGCTTCAACCATACTGTGCACATGTGGCATTAAACGAACAAACGCTGAGGCATTTTCATACCGGAATGTCCTCTGAATGACCAGTTAAAAAAGATATACTGAACCCAATGACTGATGGGGCATTAGCCCAGGTCAACCTAAACTCAAAGCTGTATTTCTATATGGAGCTAAAGAGGAACTTCAAACAACAAGTCGAATTCATCACATCGAGCAGGGGAACTCGTCTTTGTTAAAGCCGATACGGTGAAACCCAGAAATAAACATGTGAATACAAAGATGACCCCACACCTGTTGTATCACAAATAAGAAGAGAAGAGCTATAAGATAAGAATTCCATTTGATCAGGTGACCGGACACCTTTGTATTTGAAGTATTTATCAGGGGAGGGCAGAAAGCCGATACACTAGCACCTTCGACGCGATACACAAATCTGCCATCACGGTGTAAGACTACATGCACTATTTTTTTTTTCAGACGGAACAGTGTAAAAGACATTACAGCCCAGGAAATCTCTAATAGGATCATTTTTTACAAGGAAAAAATACATGCCGAAACGAAGCTGTCTCAGGAAACTGAAGGAAACACACAAAGTCAGAGAGGGAACATTAAATTAACGACACCCCAGACGCGTGTAAGAGGCCGATTCAAGTCTCTTTTATTCACCTGAGCAAAACTTGTGCAGATGGGGAATTTGTGCCCAGATGAGCTAGGAAACTGTTGGTGTAAGAAAATTGAATGTGATTTTGATTTATGGCAACATTCAATATTTCATTACTGAACATGTGAACTAACATGGGAATGGCTATACTGACACCTGTATGTATATTGCCATGTGAATTTTGGAATAAAGTATTTCACATGGGAATGGCACTAACGCTCTGAGAACTCATGTTGGTGATGTAAAAATCGCTAGTGGATGTCCCACTCATTTGAGGCTGGCAACCTCAGCGTATAGAACGATGATTCATGAACCACCGCCTGCACGGGCTGATGATTGCTTTATTGCTAGTTTCGTAAAGAGAACTAAAAGCATAAAGTGATTCCAAGTTCCATATGGAGCAGGAAGGAAAAGATGAAAGAAAGGATGTACATTCTAAGTATAATACTTACAGTTTCAAACTAGTCGAAAGTACACTAGTGTAATATTCTAACAGTGAATAAAACTGAAAAATATTCATTTTAAAATTTCTAATGGAAGTTTCAAACCTTTGCCAACAGAGTCATCCTCGCAGCTGCAAATCAGTGTAAACATAAATGAAAATTGGTGGTCGGTACATATTCAATGTTGAATATTGTGAACACTTTTTCAATCAGTGTAAAAGTTGATAAATGCCATAAACATATTCTATCTGTAAGGGGGCAGGGGTGGGAGGGGGGGGGGCACTCTTGAACCGCAGGGACGGATTTGTTCGCCTTCAACCTTTTCATTTAAATTGTAAAGTAACATTACAAGCTTTTCAATTTAAATGTAAAGAAGTTTTATCCCGAGGGATTAAATTAAATTCTCATTTGAGGTAAATTCAGAGTATAACCATGGGGTATGTGGAATGAAAAGGATAAGTAGTGACCCATAAACAATGGAGTGGAAAGGGACGCTATAAACCAGCAGGTGTAGAGCGTTTCGTTTCTATTTCATACTTCATGTGAGTCATAGATATTGGAAAAAATGGTACCAAAGTCAGAAAGTACTATCTCTGGAACAAGAAGGGTGCAACAGTGCCCTTAGCTTTAAACGAAGGGCGAACTTTATGGAGCAGTAGACATCTCCCTGACATATTCAGTTGAGAAACTATGTAAACAGAGCTACACCCATTTTTACCACCGTTACCGGCCGATGGGTAAACATAATGAAAATAAATTCAATGTATATTAATGAAACATTGTAAAAATTCCTAACCACCCCATCAGAAGAGCAGAACCGCCATTGATTAAAATTACATGTCTAAGGATATTCAATAAATGCTGCCACTTGAACGTCTTGTAACAAAATTTACCTTCATATTCTGTCACGACCGTAATGATAACTTTTCTGGAACTGATCCATAAGCGAACTATTCTCTCCCTGAATTATTTTCAAACTGTTAAAAGAACTTAGGTGATTAGAAAATGAGTGATAGCCACAGTGAGAGATGAGTAAATAGTCGAAATAGATTAAGACTTGGTTGGTCCACGAGTGAGATGGTATAATAAGAAATCAATAGAGGGTAGAGGCTGTCCCTGAGATCTCGAGAATCTTCCCTCTTTCTCAGCCTATCTTCTACAACAGATTTAGAGGTGTCAGACAGTCTAGTGACAACATATATTAATATATATGTACGTACCACTCCCGTGAAGGTACACAAGTGACGACAGTTAGACGCACAGACGTGGGAAAAACTATAACAGTGATTATACAGATAATTTGGAACGAGCTGACCAACACGCTAATTACGTTTAAGAGAAATTTTAATTATCATCAAAAATTTCATAACAACACCCAAAATTACATCAAGAAACATATACACATAGTCATAAAAATCAATGAATTTCTACCAGAATGATAGACCCACAGTATGATCTTATCCCTCAAGGTATGCTCACAGTCCTGTTAGAAGAAAATGATAGCCCCAAGGAATCAAGGATACATTAGCGGTAATCTAATGATTTTCCCCTTTTAAAGGTATGAACAGACTTAGATATTAGTATGATCTATCCTAAGGAAAAGTATCTTGTTTGCAACAAAAAAACTTGGATAAAGAAATTACAAAGTGGGTGAAATTTAGTATACCATAAAAAAAGAGTCATTCGTTCCTGCTTTCTCTCGGTTCATTCATCAGGGCCCTGTCGTGCATGTCTAACTTTTTTACCCTATAACTTGCTGTTGTTCGCCGTCTGGCGCACGTTATGACATAATCTGTTTTTATCGTTTGATGAAGCGGATACCCAGCTCTGCAGATCTTGGTTTCATCCAATTTGTCCGGGGAGCGTCCTCTTCAGGCGATAATTTTTGTTCAGATTTTTAAGTTAGTGTCACTTCATCAGTTCAGGTAAGAATTAGTGTAAGCGGGTTCACAGTGTCAGAATCACGAGGTTTCCACTACTTGGGGAAAATGTCAGGTTTGTAACTTCGATCAAAAGGTAAAAAAATTCTTGGTCACACCACAAGTTGATGTAATTTGCGGAACGTTACTGTTTGTAATAGTTTACTTGCCACAAGGGCTGAACTGCACTTAAGTTTTCTCAGGAAGAATAAAATCTGGCGCAATAGGCCCGTTATGTCATTTCACCTTTTCTTGTAAAGATTTTACACCAAGTGTTTTAAGGAAAATGTTTTAGTTCTTCACAGATATTACTCACAAGTACTTAACGCTGGCAAAGTTTGGGTTAACCCCAGTTTTCTTCACTAAATAGAGGAAAAAAACACATATAAAATAATTATGCATACTATGTACACGTTATAACTTACATTTTAAACTGCAAGCGTACAGCTTGACTTAACATTTAAAACTTCCCGTGAAATAAGTTATATACATAAAATCAATCATCATGAATTAGGAATACATACGTATCCCGTCTATACTCACTGATGTAGCATTTCAGTTCTAAGTTAATTGTAAAATATATTCTCGTCTGATTAGGTAACTACATTAATTAGAAGGCAGTGAAGAAAAGTCAATATGTCAGTCATGGCACTCACACAGCATACCATGTCAACAAACGCCCTAAGTCGTGTCGGTATGTAAGTCTACCTATCTATCAAATGAAATGCATAATAAGTAATCAAAGACAGAATAGAACAAATGAGGCAGACAAGTTAAAATATAAGTGGTGACTGTGACAATATGTCAAAATAGTTATTAATATTTGTATGTATGCAATGTCATGTGGTGAATGACAATGTTAATGAGATGTCATATGAAGATATATTACTTAATATCTACACATATGAAGGATATAGGTTATCTAAGTGGAAGCACCACTGTAATTCACTTCATATAATGATACACTAATGAACCAATGTAATATTCCGAGTGTTATTAAAACTGGTCATGTTAGACTTTACACAGTTCTTCCTGTAGAGGTATTTAAAAGAATTAAAGTTTCAGTGAGTCACTAGTTCGCACAACATTGTTATTGATCCTTAGTTAAGTATATATGGCGGAAAGAAAATGTTCATTGAAGAAAATCCATTTTCCATCTATGTCGGTTGTTGATGTTTGTCTTCCATGGAATAGCATATACAGCACAGATACTATTGTTCATTCTGTACTTGAGAATTTCATACGTATATGATGAAATGTAATTTCTTGGTTATGTCCCTTTTTGAACTTTGTAGTCAGTAATTTTAGTTACTTCCCTTTTTACACAACGTTTGAGACAGTTAATTAGTGCAAAAAGTTTTGGAAAATGTAGCAAAGTATCTGAATTGCACCGACTTGGATTGCCATGCTGCCAAAAGTCATTGTACAACGTGTATGAAGTAACGAAGTATTGTTCTTGAGCAATTGCATTAGACATCATATGACGAACGCTTGAATATATATCTTGATTTTGGATGAACAGTAATTCATCATCATCATGTTGCTTGGCATAGTGTCTCTAGTTTTTCAACCGGTTTAAGTGCATGACGAAGCAATGTGGTTGTAATATCTGAAGTATGCACTATATGAGTTAAAAGAAGGCATGTGCCTTAGTTCATGATGCTACCTTTTTGCGAAATAATTCCTGACTTGTCCCAAAGGAAGTAGTGTTATTATTGAGCATCAAAGTTGGATTGAAGCAGCATTTGCGGAGACAACTGGCGATAGCGGATGCTTCATGCATCTGGATAGCACATCGGCCATCACGTTCAACTTTCCTGCGATGGGTTTAATCTGGTAATTATAGGGTTGAAGGGCCAGTGAGGCACGCGCTGCTTTAGCATTCTTGAATCTCGCTGTTTTCAGGTAAGACAGTGCCCTTTGGTCTGTCTCGAGTGTGAAACTTGCACCAAGCAGGTAGCGTTGAAGTTTAGAGAAGCAGAACACAAGAGCCAGTAGCTCTCTCTCAATGACCGAGTAACGCTGCTCCGTCGGCGTTAGCTTCCTGCTAACATAAAGTGTTGGATGTAAACAGCCCTTCCATTCTTGCAAAAGCGAACCTCCAATGGACGTTTTGGAAGCGTCTACTGTAAGAGTAAAATGTTTAGAAGGATCAGGCAATCTCAATATAGGCAACTTGGAAAACAGACATTTTAATCTATTTAAAGCCACATGAACATCCTGACTATAAATACACCTATTTGGTGACTCCTTCTTCACCAGTGATGACAACACAGACGTATACTCTGCAAAATTAGGGATAAACTTACGATAAAAGTTTAGGAGCCCTAGAATACTTCTAACCTGTTTTTTGGTCTTAGGTATATCAAGGTTTAGAATCCTAGAGATAGTAGTATCCTCTGTTTTCAAAAAACCTCCTCCTACTTTATAACCTAAAAATGAAATCTCCTGAAATCCAATCTTAGTCTTAGATGGACGTGCAGATAAATTATGACGACGTAGAGTGGTAAGTAAGGATTGAATACCCTTCAAATGTTCATCCCATGATTGATGAAACAGACAAATGTCGTCAATGTAAGTAATAAGGTCGTCTCTGTCAGAGAAGAGTCGTCTCATCATGCGAACGAAGGTCGCAGGTGCGTTAACTAAACCAAAAGACATATAGTTAAATTGAAAGAGTCCTAATGGGGTTGCGAACGCAGTATAAGGCTTGGATCGTTCCGTTAATGGTACTTGGAAATAGCCTTTAGATAGATCAAATTTAGAAAAAAATGTAGCTGTAGCTAGTCTATCTAATAAAGACTCCAACACGGGAAGTGGTTCCGCGTCGTGGATGGTGACCGAATTTAGACGTCTAAAATCTATGCATATACGTATAGATTTGTCTTTTTTCCGGATCAAAACCATCGGAAAACTATAAGGGGAATGAGATGGAGAAATGACATTTAATTTCACCATCTGTTCTAGTTCCTCTTTAACCTGACATTGTAAATGTATAGGAATAGGGTAAGGTTTCAACTTAATGGGTTGAAAGTCTGTCAGAATGATATCATGTTCGATGATATCAGTGTGTCCTGGGACATCAGTAAGGACATCAGTAAAAGAACGTAAGATTGAAGTAACCTGTTCTTTCTGGAAAGAAGATAGAGTTGGTGATATGTCAACATCTTTCCAACTTTCAGTAGACAAGTAGTGAAGACTAGGTAATACTAATAATGAGTCATTACCATCAGTCAAATCCGAATTTTCTTCCTGTATGACAGCCAAAGAAGAATGACGACAGACAGATTGATCAAGAGCCTCAAAGACTGGTCTCAGATATGGTGGACGTGTATGAAACTGCTGTAACATATTGATATGAAAAGTTTTTTTCTTTTCCCTCTACTGAGACAATATAATCAACATCAGACAGTTTCTCCACAATCCTGTAAGGTCCTCTCCATGAGACTAATAATTTGTTATCTCTCCTGGGTAATAATACGTAAGCTTCATCACCAGGCCAAAGTTGGCGTAATTTGCGGTTTTGGTTAATGAATAACCTCGCCCTAAGCTTTGCCTTTTCAGATGAACCTACTGCTATCTGGCATGCGTCTATTATTTTTTTTCCTCAAATTGACTACATACTGATATGAGGTCTGAACCTCCTTGTTCATCTCAGCACCAATTAAAAGTTGTTTTAATATAGACATTGGGCCGCGTGGTCTGGCGCCAAAAACCAATTCAAATGGGCTAAAGCCTGTATGTTCATTTTTTATCTCTCGATAAGCAAATAAAATAGCTGGCAGGACTCTGTCCCAATTTTGAGGATATTTAATTGTAACCTTATGTAGCATTTGTTTTAAGGATCTGTTGAGGACTTCTATTTTCCCATTAGACTGAGGATGGTATATTGAACTAAGGGATCTTTGAATCCCAAACATATCCATAACCTGTTTCATAGCATCTGAAACTAACTGAGTTCCTCTATCAGACAGGATGTTTTCAGGAAAACCTATTCTACTGAAAATCAAAAATAATGCATCAGCAATATCTACCGTGGTGATGGTTTTTAAAGGAATAGCTTCTGGCCAGCGTGTGCACATATCTATGCAGGTCAACACATATTGATGACCTCTGGCTGATGTTACCTTTAAAGGGCCAATAATGTCAATGGCCATCTTTGCGAAGGGACGCAAAGAAATATCAGATGCTTGAATGGGCGCATCATGTTTTGGTTTTCTGGTTGCTACACTTTGGCAGATGGTACATGTACGACAAAATAATTTGACGTCTTTCGTAATTCCTGGCCAAAAAAAATATGACAAAACTCTTTGTTTTGTTCTAGCAACACCTAAGTGTCCTGCACATTCAATGTCATGTGCATGTCGTAAAATGAATGGTCGAAAACAAGCTGGTACCATAATCTGTTTCTTTAAGGAATTAGCAAATTGATAGTTTCTTACTAAAATCCCATTTTTGATAGTATACCAGTGTTTTGCACAGTTATCTATCATTACATCATTCAAATGAGCAATATGAAAATATTTTTTTAAGGAAGTATCATCTTTCTGTCTTTGTATAAAGGTTTCCTTATCAATGAGCTCCATCTGAAATAAATTGTCATCATCATTATTGACATCATTGATTACCTTAATATCATCATTTTCCTGTTGATAATGAATTATATCATCATCATTATTTTCCTTTTCTTCTTCATCTTCTGAAGTGATATCTTCAGTTATATCTTCAGGTAACATATCAATGACTGGTTTGTGATGATCATTGTCCATGCGAGACTGAGCTCTGGTAGTCACAGCATTTGGACATAATAAGTGTTGTCTTTCCCATATTTCAATATCTTCCTGTGTACATTCATGCAATTTAGGTATGTTTCCCATAATAATTCCAGCAATTGGATTGTCCAAGAGGCATACCAGTGTTCGTCCTGTAAAATAAGGTGTGTCCAAAAATACCTCTGCTGTGGGGTAATATTCCACAGTTCCACCAAAAGTTATGCATTTCACTTGTTTTCCTGTATAATCCACCTTATCAACCAAGGCCTTGCGCACACCAACAGTGGTTGCACCCGTGTCTCTGAGTAAAGATGCTAACTTATTATTGACAAAACCTCTGTTCAAGATCAATGAACCAGTACTTTCAAAAGATGACATGACTGGGAGAGGGTGTCCGCATAATAATCTTGGCACTCCTTGAGGCTGAAATAAAGAATTGCAATTAGTGCAGTTATCACTATTTGCTAAGTCTACACTGCATGAATTTGCATGTGCTACAATATCATTAGGGTTCTGATTATTATCATGAACAATGGCATTGGTACTTTCAGTGTTTCTTGATTGTCTGGAAGTATTGTTATGATAAGATCTTTTATTTGCATTTTGATCATTTCCTCTATAAAATGATTTCTGACCTCTATTTGATTTTGAGTTATATTCTCCTCTATTTTGCCAGTTATTGGACTTAAATGAGGTTTGTGGATAAAAGTTATCCTCCTGATATGAATTCCAATGTCTTTGAGGTTGGTATTTATTAAAATTGTATCTACCTCTATTTTGACTGTAATTATGTGAGGGTTTAAATCTTTGATTCCTATCTATGCTGTTAGATCTATACCTAGGTGCATTGTCTTGGAATGATCTGGCCGATGCAGCTGGTAATGAGTCCCTTACAGTGTTTTTGCTCAATACTCTATTAGGATGTGCAACTTGATATTGACGTCCTAGGGTTTGTAATTTAGTCAGGTTCTCTGGTTTTCTTTCCTGCAGGAACGCAAGAAAATCAGAACTAATAGATGACAAAACCTTGTCTCTTAGAATCAAATCTGACAAACGCTCAAAAGTTTTTTTCAGTTTTGGATAGTTCAATCCATCTAGAAAAATTCAGTTTAACAGCTGAAATAAATTCAGTGAAATCTTTTCCAGAATCAGGGTACAAAGATCGAAATTTCTGACGATAGCCCTCATCATCTAATTGATACCTCTGCAATAAAATGACCTTAACAGCTTCATAATCCTTTCTAGTCTGGTCATCCAAAGTGGAGACTACAGTTAATTGTTCACCAACCAATAAATTCATAAGTCTACATGTCCATGTAGATTTGTCAATCTTATATTCTTCACAATAAGTTTCGAACCTATTTAGGAAGCATGAAATGTCATCTCTGGATGCGTTAAATTTTGGCAAATTAATCCTTATGGCAGTAGTATGATCTTTATTTTTATCTTCACCTACCCCAGGATGCAACAGTGGTTGTTGTAATTTTAATTTTTCCAGTTCAATCTCAGCTAATCTTATAGTTTGAGCTTGTTGAGATCTGATCTCTTCTTGAGCCCTTTCCTCTTGAGATCTGGCATAAGCTAATTTTTCTCTTTCAAGAGCCAACTCTTCTGATCTCCTTTTTTCCTCCAATTCTTTTTCTTTTTCTTGTTTGTGCAGTTCCTCTTGTCTCCTTTTTTCTGCCAATTCAATTTCTTTTTCTTGTTTGTGTAGTTCCTCTTGTCTCCTTTTTTCTTCTTTATGGAGTTCTTCTTGTCTCCTTTTTTCAGCCAATTCCTCTTTGCGAAGTTCTTCTTGTCTGTTTACTTCTTTATCAATATAAGCTTGCAAAGCTGGACCTTCCAAATTAAGTTCCTTCCCAATCTTCAATAAATCCTTTAATGAAGTCATGGTTGCTTATTCTTGTGTTTATCAATAATACACAATATTTTAACTTTTATGTATATGAATATGTCAGCTATATTCAATATTCACTCCACCAATCTCAGATCAATTTATAATTGCAATAGTAGATGTATTCAGCTATACAATATGGAGTAATAAAAAAAATAGAACCACAACAAGTAAGAACAGCAAGACAGGGTTAGAGCAACTAAAGGAAATACAAATGGGAAAACAAAGGAATAACTATAAAATATACATGAATTAATTTAAACTAATGCTCTATTACAAATAGACAAGACAAGACGCATATCCCAACAATTATGACATCGATGAAATGAATGATAGTAAGATGAGAATAGACAATATTACAAACAATAATGCAACGAACTAAATAAAATATAACAATGACAGTACTTATGAGAACAAACAATAGATAAACATGACTACACAGCTAACAAAAATGGATCTGTTAAATTCAATAGAGGCAAACTTTTATACAACCAGCAGAGTATGCTGGGTCCTCTATCTGAATCACACAGATACTGCCCCATAGAACGCTTGATTTGCTCATTCGACCTAGCTTTCGCGGTATTGAATGATCACAAACCAAGTCCCTCCATCCAGCCCGCTAGTTACAAAACCAAAAACACGTAATGAAAACACATATGGTGAAGTCAGATATCAGGCAAACAGATTATATTCACAGCCAAGCTGTATGTAACAATAAATAGACTTATCTATTGCCAAGAAAACAATCCCTCTTGAGACTTCGACAAGGAAAGGATGTAGTGATGATAACAGCCTAGTATTTGGTTAGGCTTAGAATTGCTTCATGCTGACATCGAAGGACATCGATATGGTCCATGATTTTTGATAAAATACTTGCTTCTTGAATGAAGATAGTCAGTTCCTATGACTTCTGTGTAATAATAGGTCACTTTTATAACTTAGTGACAACTTGAGGCACATTCATGATGATGGAAATCCCTTCCATTCATAAAAACTTTTGGCAGACGATGCGTGCCGCCATTTTGAAAAAATAGTCCTAGATTCGTTAGGCGCTCTTAGGCTTGTAAGGCATCCCGGCTTGGCCCCCAGAAACTGGTACGGGTAAATTTTAAGAATGTTTATTATTTCAGGAACCGTCCTCCCGACGTCCTGTGGTAAGAGTGCATTAGACTTCAGGCTTGACACTCCTTAATACAGTGGCCTGCTGAGTACCCTCCAGGGTTCTCCTTGCATATTCCGTTTGAGGAATTATAGTATATATTTAAGATATGGCCAGTCACACACAATCTCTCTGGCCCGCACCTCAGGTACTCATTAACAAGGCCTAACTTCTTGGCACGATTCACAAATATTTATTAACACATTACTCCTCTTGAGTATGATATGACATCGTAGCTTTTACTAGCACATGTCTCTACTGTCCTTGATTCTGATACTCTCAGTTTTAATGGTACAGTCAACTTACGTGCCCAAGAATTCCATACACACTGCTAAGACTAATCTGACATTATACTGTTAGATGAAAGCATAAGGCAGTGATGGTAATCGATCTTGCAGGTGAAATATAAAGATGCCCAAAGGCACTTAACACATTTTAAAAGCAGGTCCTACTGGACACATTCCTTGCATACTGGTCAAACGACACAAGCAGACTGCCGGTTAGAGACGCTAGCTTGTACCAAATCAAAACTCACGTCTGCTGTCAATTCAAAGCAGGAGTCAAGACGTCACTTCCTGCAACCACGGGATACCGTGTGTAAACAATATATATCAGGAAGTGATCGAATACAAAACACGATATGATATTTACTCATATCACCCCAGTTTTCTTCACTAAATAGAGGAAAAAAACACATATAAAATAATTATACATACTATGTACTCGTTATAACTTACATTTTAAACTGCAAGCGTACAGCTTGACTTATCATTTAAAACTTCCCGTGAAATAAGTTATATACATAAAATCAATCATCATGAATTAGGAATACATACGTATCCCGTCTATACTCACTGATGTAGCATTTCAGTTCTAAGTTAATTGTAAAATATATTCTCGTCTGATTATTTAGCAGTAAAATCAAATTCATTTATAGCTGCATGATTTTAAGCTAGAAATATAATTTATTCTGCTTTCCACTGACACACGTCACTAGAAAATAATACAGACTATATTTTAATTCTCTCTGCACAAAAGAACTAGTAAAAAAATGGGCGATTAACACTTAATCACTCGCAAAATATTAGATGCTTAATATAATATTTACCTCAACACAGAACTACATATATATATATATATATATATATATATATATATATATATATATATATATATATATATATATATATATATATATATATATATATATATATATATATATATATATATGAGGCTGGCAACCTCAACATATGAAAATAGTTTATGCATGAACCACTACTGCAAGAGCTGGTGATTGTTTCTTACTAGTCGTGCGGGAAACTCAACAGCAGAGATGACCTCAGAACTCAGACGGGTTCAAGGATGAGTAATGAGTGATGATTACATCACATGTGCCTAAAGTGTACAGAATCATGTTGTGAGATTTATATACTTTGTTTTACTTGTAATTCAGGCAGATCATTATTCACGCACTCCAGACGCCTAGTTGACATCCAGAAGGATATTGGTGAATTTTCATCATATTCCATTAGTTACATTGTGTGCTCGGGAATTTAATTCTTCTGAGAGGTTAACATTCGTGGGTGGAGCGAATGGAAATGGGCCTGTTAGTTTGCGGAGACCACATGTACTGAGGCATTTGTTTATTTCTAATTTGTCACAGTTCGTGGTTACAAGACATCAGACTTAAGTACTGATGTTCCTACGCCACTAGTGTAAGAGAAGAGTATCACTACCAACCGCCTACAGTGGACGAATTATGTGGAGAAGTGTACTCATCACCAAAAATAAGTGACGGAAACCACAGCTGCATGACTCATCTGGAGCTAAGTTTTATATAACAGGCTACAGCAAAAATACGGACATTATTATTAACGCTCTACCAAAACCTCAGTGAGGAAACTTTAATTTCAATTTTCACCAAATTTTCCATATTTATTTCCCCATGTTACAGACTAATTGACTATTTAATTTGTTGTATGTTATTTTAAACTAAACAATAATAGTTGATTCAGTTTAAATGTACGAAAGCAAACGTATGAGCCAGTTCTTCTTGATAAATATATATATATATATATATATATATATATATATATATATATATATATATATATATAGATATATATATATATATATATATATATATATATATATATATAGCCATTACTTATAAGAGGGCATTCGTTGGATTACTCCAACTGGGGGCTTGACGGGCCAGAATCGTTGCATAACCCCTTCACAAAAGGCGACGGACCAGATAATAAGTTAACAAATTTGCTCAGCCCTTAAGCAGCGTTTGTTCTTGACTTCTGGGAATTTCTTGTGAAGGCTCCCCTAGAGGTAGAAACGACATTTATCTTCTATCTATATCTTTGCCAAGAGTAATCTTGCGCGAAGATAGATACCGTGGACGACCTACTTTTAGATACGCTTGCGTTGTGACCATTAGTGGACCACCACTGCACAGCAAGAGGAGGCGATCCCGTGACATATCTGTAGTCTGGCTAAGACCTTACCAATAATGATGTCGAGAAATGCCTCTGTAGTTGTTGCAATCGCTTTCGTCTCCTATATTTTTATACAATGTTGCAATCTTGGCATTTCGCATGTTTTGACCAAAGCCCAATATGAATACATAGCAGTAAAGCAGAACCCAAACACACAGAACACAAACACACAGAACCCAAACACACAGAACACAAACACACAGAACCCAAACACACAGAACCCAAACACACAGAACCCAAACACACAGAACCCAAACACACAGAACCCAAACACACAGAACCCAAACACACAGAACCCAAACACACAGAACACAAACACACAGAACCCAAACACACAGAACCCAAACACACAGAACACAAATAAATAGAACCCAAACACACAGAACCCAAACACACAGAACACAAACACACAGAACACAAACACACAGAACCCAAACACACAGAACCCAAACACACAGAACCCAAACACACAGAACCCAAACACACAGAACCCAAACACACAGAACACAAACACACAGAACACAAACACACAGAACCCAAACACACAGAACCCAAACACACAGAACCCAAACACACTGAACCCAAACACACATAACCCAAACACACAGAACCCAAACACACAGAACCCAACCACACAGAATCCAAACACACAGAACCCAAACACATAGAACACAAACACACAAAACCCAAACACACAGAACCCAACCACACAGAATCCAAACACACAGAACCCAAACACATAGAACACAAACACACAAAACCCAAACACACAGAACCCAAACACACAGAACCCAAACACACAGAAAACAAACACACAGAAAACAAACACACAGAACCCAAGTACACAGAACCCAAACACACAGAACCCAAACACACAGAACCCAAACACACAGAACCCAAACACACAGAACCCAAACACACAAAACCCAAACACACAGACAAGAACATAATTAGGTTGGTTGCCTTTTAAGGACCATCTTCATTGAACACGGACAACTCCATCAGTGCTCTGATCTCCTCCCTTAGATCACACAAGGAGGATCTCAGCACAGTGCACGAAATCCGTAGAATCGGCGAGGATCCCAATGTGTGTTTATAAGAATCACACCTTTTATAAATATTTTTGTAGTGGGTAGGTTTTCAATTTTTGTAAATTGAGCCAGGTCGGCGGCCATATGGCTTACTCTTTACGAATTCCTACTGCCAAGGCATTTTTAACGTGCACAACTTGCACACAGTACACCCTATTTTGTCGCCCTTATCCGAGAAGGCTAGGCATCCGACCTCACTACCCAGGAGATCAATGGGAAGTACGACATCAATGGGAACAACTGGTTCTGAAAAAAAAAATGTCCATCAATTTTATTCCCTGTACTAGGAGCGGACCTGCTACCTTTAGAATTAGAGCCGGACACCATACCTCTTAGCCATTCTGACATTCCCCCCCCCCCCCTTCCCCCCATCGAAACGAACATAAAACCGCTCACAAACGACTAAAATACAATACAGGTGCACTTCCGAAATACAACCCAATACACGCATATGGAAACAAAAAAACACAAACAATAAAATACACTACTCAAAGATACGCATAGAAATACAATACAGTGGCATCCTGCTTCTTGCAGAAATACAACTCAAAATATGTCTCTTATAAAGAAATATAATGTCATTCTTAATGTACAGCTACTACAGAACAAAAACAAGATAAAAGAAACAGAGACACGCATTTGAGAATGCAATTAAAAGCACACAAAACACAAACACGAATCACTCTGATGTTTGGACAAAAGCACAAAATGAGAACGGATAATGCAGTGCTACTTAAAATTAAACATTTATTAATACCGTATGAATGTTGATGAACAGTCCTGAAGATGACATGTGCTATCGATAATCAATTTTCGAACATCATTTTGTTTAATTAACAAATCATAGAAGGAAAGCTCCGATCCATTATCAATATTTTAACAGCAGACCTCAAATACAATTAAACTGTCCAACAAAAAAGCTCCTCTAAAACGATACTTATAATCCTACCAAAGATACTTCCTTCAAGAATGATGCCCACACAGGGCGCTTCCGTTGCTATTCTGTATCCTGTGACAGAGTATGTAAATATATTTACATGTATCAACACGGTTTTGCTTCCACCTGTTTCCCACCTCTCTTTGCTTTTTAATATCCACGTTTCTTTAACGCAGAAGGCAAGCGTTTCGATATCTGTCGAACTCAAATTGTAGCCACGCCTATTTTTTTTCGTTTCTCTATGTCTTATAGACACTAGGAATGTTTACATACAGACTATGATGCAAGTAGCGAGAGAAAGGGGGGAGATAGGCGAATGAAGAAAATCAAGGGCGATAAGTTAAGACGTACTTTTTCGGTAATTACTTTGGTCAGGGGGAATTAGTCTGAGGAAAGGGGAGATAATCAACAGTTACCCCCCCCCCACCCATCCATTCGTTCGTGAACGTAATTAGCTGCAGACGAGATGCCAGATCAACGCACGTCCGTTCTCTAGTGACGATTCTACGGACGGCATAAGTGTAAAAATAAGCTTTGATTCAGCATTCGACCGAAAAATTTCCCAAAATCTAAGCGAAGGCGTGAAATCTAGCAAGTGATAGCGATTTTCTGACCATTTAATAGATATACTCCAGCTTTTCAACTCAGTTTATCTAGTACCCACAGAAATTTCAGACGTCTAGCTTCGAATTCTAGATCCATTATACCAGTGAAATTTCTTAGTTTTCTGATTGGAGATAGTCATATTTCTGTGTTGTGTACGGGTCACAAACCCAAAATCTACCAGCGGCCTTAATCTGAGAAAGGGTCTGTCTAGTCTAACAAGTACAAGAATAGACATTCTTATTGTAATTATTGGGTCTTCGAGGTTGACCTGGTTGGCCTATTGTCTCTCATAGAGAGAGAGAGAGTACCAATATATGGCACTAAGAATAACAGTAACTGGACATTTAGCTACCCAGATTTCTTTTGCATTTTCCTCTACATTCAACCCGATGTGGCGAAGAATGTCAAATTTAACATTTCCCGATTACCAACCATTGGGTTGTGGCGAGGATTTATCCAGAAAAGATTTATCTACCTGACATTCTATTTAACAATCGAATATTTCAAGCTACTGTACACTGTGACATTTGATCTCGAAGTTGTGTTTCATACCTCGACTAATTGCTGTGACATGAACAGAGTCAATAATAATAAGTAACAAAGTAAGTGTTCACCAAATAATAGGATTAATCAGTCATTTGATGAACTGGGGCTTACTTTGCCAAAAGAACCGACACTGAATCTGTTACCTGGAGCATGGAGATATTTTCAAGCTGTTGTCAACACTTATTTGGTAAGCGAGAATGAAATATAATCACATGTCTGTCAGAGCGAGAGACAGCAGGGATGAATAATTCTTATATTGTATAACTAATGTACTCACTTTGTTTTTTTTTTCTCTTTCTTATGTTTGCATATACTGTTCATTTCAGAATAGATTAACCAGAAACTCGGTTCTTTACAGAATAGTCAAATTCTATACCATAGTGCTAATCTTTTGACCTTTTGGGGGTTAATACCTTCTTCTAACAGGATCTTGTCTCAACAGAGGGAATTGCACTTACGGGTCTATTTCTTTTATTATTTCTGTAGCATATGATTTTTGTGTTTTTCTATCTTGATATTGAATGTTGTACGGTTCTTTATGATAAAAAAACTGAACATAAAACTTAATTACCTGTGTGTTGGTCAGCTCGTCCCAATATCCTTACTCTCCAGTAATATAGTTTTCACGTTTGTGCGTGTAATTGTCGTCACATATCTGTGTGTGTGTGTGTGTGTGTGTGTGGTTTATATATATATATATATATATATATATATATATATATATATATATATATATATATATATATATATATATATATATATATATATATATATATATGCAGAAAGGAAACTGTCTGATAAACAAACTTCAGTCGTACGATAGACTGGACTAGAGTGTCTTCTAAATCCAGGGACAGACTCTACCTTTCCACGATTTCACTTGTGAAATCTATTTCTTTACCTTATCTCTCACTGAGTTACCACCTTTTCCAGTTCTATTCAGACGAGACCTATCTATCTTAAATACCTATCTAAAATCTACGACATATCCCAACAGAATGGTCCTTATCGATAATCAAGAAAAGCATATGAGTTCGGAGGAGTGGGGTTAACTAAGCACCAGCGGTAAGTTAAATATAAAATAGTTGGGGAAATAGTTTGTATTTAAGACACGAGAAACACTGACTTCCTGGTGGAAACGCGACGAACACCACCATCACTTGCTTGTTGTGTGTGTGTGCACCCTATTCACTGAAGAAAAACCTTCATAACGTAGGTCAGTGTTTCTTAAACTTTTAGAGGTCCTGCACCCGTTGACAGCATCTAAAGAAGCCTCAGACCCCTTTACAGCATCTTAAGAAGCCATGCACTCCTTTTAAGCATATTAAGAAGCCCCCGCACCCCTTTACAGCATCTTAAGAAGCCTCACACCCCTTTATAGCATCTTAAGAAGCCTCACACCCGTTTATAGTATCTTAAGAAGACTCATACCCCTTTACAGCATCTTAAGAAGCCTCGTACCTCTTTGCATTATCTAAGAAGCCTCGCACGTCATTATCTTCTAGCTCACAAAATATGCCAAAAATGAGAAAAAGAGATACTGTACAAGTATGTCTTGAGAAAATGTTATTTAACAAAATGTGACTTAAGATTCGGTATTGAATATACGTTGTCAATCTTCTATTTTATACAAATACATTTGAGTTCTCTGTATTATTTAATGTTAATGATGATTCGCCTTCTAAAATAACCGCTATGTCTCTAACCCCCTGAAGATAGGTCTCGCACCCACAAGAGGTGCATGCATCCCTGGTTAAGCAGCACTGTCGTAGATTATGCTGTGCTACATGTCATGTAAAGATTTTCACCATCTATTTGTTTGTTTGTTTTTATATTTTTTTTTATTAAACATTGGAATACTGACTCTGTCACAGATGATCAGTTAATGATATTTGCTACCATGTGCAATAAGAATTGGAATACTGACTCTGTCACAGATGATCAGTTAATGATGTTTGCTACCATGTGCAATAAGAATTGGAATACTGACTCTGTCACAGATGATCAGTTAATGATGTTTGCTACCATGTGCAATAAGAATTGGAATACTGACTCTGTCACAGATGATCAGTTAATGATGTTTGCTACCATGTGCAATAAGAATTGGAATACTGACTCTGTCACAGATGATCAGTTAATGATATTTACTACCATGTGCAATAAGAATCCTAACAAGCATCATCATCACCACCCTTCGGCTCCCTAAGGAACACATGTATTCAACAACTTTATGTTCATCTTTATAGTCCTGTGCCATTCGCTCAAAACCTTTTTATGACTTCTTCAATAGCTCCATGCTTGTTTCCGCTTCTTTTGTCAATGTGTTTTTCAGCATCTCTCTACCTTTCTTTTCCTGACGATTCCAGGACACGGACAACCCTAACACCATCATCATCTCGGTTGTTTGTCGTTCCACATGGAGCACGGAGTCACCACTGCAGATGTGACTAAAGCGCAAACACTTCCAGCAGTGGTTTTAGTAGCAAAGCGTTTTACAAGATGAGCTTACCAGTACCAGGCACAACCTCATTCTATTAAATATCGCCTTAAAAACATGGTTTGGTTTGGTTTTAAGGAATATCTTCATTGCACATGGGCAACTCCATCAGTGTGCTCCGATCTCCGTCCTTAGCTCACACAAGGAGGATTTCAGAACAGAGAATCCCAATGTGAGTATATAGGGATCACACATTCTATAAATATATTTGGTGGGTAGGTTTCTAATTTTTAAATTGTTTCCAGGGCAGCGGCCCAATGGCCTACTCTTTATGATTTCCAACTGTCGTGGAATTTTTAACGTGCGCAACTTGCACACGGGACCTCCTATCTGTTCGCCCTTATCCAAGAAGATTAGGCATCCGATCTCACTACCCATGAGACCGGGGGGAGTATGACATGATTAGGACCACGGGTTCTGAAAAAAATGTCCGTAAATATATTTCCCGGTACCTCTAGAATTCGAGGAGGACGCCATACCTCTCAGCCGCTCCGACCCCTTAAAAACATACCTGATGAAACATTAAAAACATACCTGATGAAACATTAAAAAACATACCTGACATACCTGATGAAACATTAAAAAACATAATTAAAAACATACATTAAAAACATACCTGATGAAACATTAAAAACATACATAAACATTAAAAAAACATGATGAAACATTAAAAAAACATACCTGATGAAACATTAAAAACATACCTGATGAAAACATTTAAAACATACATGATGAAACATTTAAAACATACCTGATGAAACATTAAAAAAACATACCTGAAAACATTAAAAAACATACCTGATGAAACATTAAAAACATACCTGATGAAAATTAAAAAACATACCTGATAAAACATTAAAAACATACCTGATGAAACATTAAAAACATACCCGATGAAACATTAAAAACATACCCGATGAAATATTAAAAACATACCTGATGAAACATTAAAAACAAACCTGATGAAACATTAAAAACATAGGCTACCTGATGAAACATTAAAAACATACCTGATGAAACATTTAAAAAATACCTGATGAAACATTAAAAACATACCTGATGAAACATTAAAAACATACCTGATGAAACATTAAAAACATACCTGATGAAACATTAAAAACATACCTGATGAAACATTAAAAACATACCTGATGAAACATTAAAAACATATCTGATAAAACATTAAAAACATACCTGATGAAACATTAAAAACAAATCTGATGAAACATTAAAAACATACCTGATGAAACATTTAAAACATACCTGATGAAACATTTAAAACATACATGATGAAATAGTAAAAACATACCTGATGAAACATTAAAAACATACCCGATGAAACATTAAAAACATACCCGATGAAACATTAAAAACATACCTGATGAAACATTAAAAACAAACCTGATGAAACATTAAAAACATACCTGATGAAACATTAAAAACATACCTGATGAAACATTAAAAACATACCTGATGAAACATTAAAAACATACCTGATGAAACATTAAAAACAAACCTGATGAAACATTAAAAACGTACCTGATGAAATATTAATCCTATTCTTCCTTTGTCTTTTCAGTCACCACCGTCACACCCCCGCCCCCCCCACCCCCGATACACAGGCCACTTTCCTATTAAACCTCATCTAATTAAACAATATTCAACCATTGTCACGTTTTCTCACAGTTTCTCTCAGTTATACTCATATCGGTTATTAAATATTCTAGCAGCACAGCTCCCGCATATACTCAACATTCACATGTATACAAGAAGCCTCCCTCTCAGACTTCTCTCCCCCCCCCCCCCCCCCCCCCCCCCCCCCCCCCCCCCCCCCCACTTCCCCAAACGAGTTACCACCATCTTAACATCACGTGTGCCCAAATGGACAAGACATGTTACTTAAATGGATAGTCAGATCACATTTAGCCTTCGCATTTGACGGTTGCCTGAATTATACATTTTTGTTAAAACTTTTTTTTTTTTTTTGTCAGTCGTGTCGAAATTGTATACCCTGATTGATTACTTCCGCACTATCTCTGGCTGTTTCTATTTTTAGAGTCGTCGTACTTGTCTCTGTTCGCAATTTAACTTTATTATAATCGCTGTTTTTAACGCAAACACATTTAAACAAAAATTGATGTTGAATCAGTTCTGCAATTGAATGAAGCAGTAAAAACACGAGACGTTACGACCTCGGCAACCGCAAATAAATATTAGACAAACATAAAGGTATGTTTTCAGGCACTCGTAAGAAATAAAGAAGTAGAAAACTAGACAACAGAAAAACAACAGACGTGAGTGGCTTACCCAGGACTCGAACACAGAACCTTCCGTGCGACAACCTCGCCTAGCTATGCAAGCGAATCACACTATCCTCCCTGCCATCTAGGCATCACTAAAAAATGATGCTTCGATAACAGGTCAATAGTGCGACCCGCAACACATAACACCGGAAATTTACCATGGGCAGCCCAGCCTATTAATGACGCAATCACTTCCGTTGTTCCCCTATCATACAGTATAGGTCAGACTACACAAGACAAAGACCTTAGTACGGTGTCTAGTAAATAATAGAAGACTAAGAACAGTAAGTACAGGACAAAGGATAGGTTTTGGTATTGTATAAACATTTATAACACATAAGGAAGGGAAACCCGCAGTCACAAAATAGAAACAAATTTGTAACATATAAAGAAGATAAAAGAAAAAATACGAAGCCTACTGCAAACACGTGCAAAGATATCATCATTTTTCTTTGCGCCCCTTACGGAGCATAGAGTCACCACTGTTGAAGATCTCCTTACAGGAAGCCTGGACCAAGTATTCACATGCTCCTGAAGGAGTGGTTTCTGTGACAACTTGTTGTACAAGATGAGTTTGCTAGCCTCGAGATAAACCTCATATTTGTTGCCTTTTACGACAAGCATAAGGGCGCAGTAGTACTATTATTTCGTTATCTGTTCAGTGTGGTAAGTTGGGATTATATAAATATTTATAGGGGACTTAGTGTACTGACTGAGATCAGCTGTGAAGGTATCTGTATCTAATAGGTGTAGTGTGTTACAGATGACCTTACTTTGCTACCACATTTAGACCTCAATCAGACTTATTCTGGAATATTGTGATGACTACGTTGAATGTCTAGGGTTATGATATTGATGAAGTGTAAGTTCACAACAACAACAACAGACCAATAAACACTTTATTTAAGATTCACAACACTTTACAACACTATGACAAGCACATACATATAACACTCTAGAAGACTAGCTTAAGTAAGTCAAGTGTTAACTTTTAAATTATGTATTAATTTCTTTCAAGAATAGATATCCTGATCCAACTACAGAGTGAATCAGGAATCACAATCAAATGTAAACACAATGTCTATGTACAAAAATTATACAAAGGATCTTTGTCCTGACATAAAATAGTATTACAATATGTGTGTAGTGTTATGCTCTGGTATTAAGAGGTAATACTGGCTTTTGAAGCTATGTTGTTGTTTGTCATCACGACTTCATGTGTTTGTTTATGGAGGAAATAATCTTGAAGGGTTCACAGTTCTTTTTATTTGTAAACAATAACTGCCCCTCTTGCTTTAGTATTACAGTCAATTTTTAAAGGTGGGTTATACAAGGGTGAGCTGCTCTGGCTGACAAAGTCTTAGCTTAGGTGTCTGCGGCAGGAAAACTGTCTCCTCTGCTCGCTTGCTTCTCAGTTATCTTGAAATACACCACTGGTCGATATCTTGGACAAGGAGTCTGCTGCCAGCCTTCTGGATCCAGCAAAATTCAGACCAGGTGCTGCTCTAATACTTCAGTACCACGGTCCCTGAAATAAGAAGGTTGTACCTCCTTCTTCAGAACTAATATATAATATCTATTTCCACACTGAAGTACAGGACATTACAAACACATAGTTCAGCGCTGTATGCCAACTACTAGCTTCTCATGTGACAATATACCAGTATTCCTCTCCCTAATGGTTACAACGCCTCTGCAATTCCAGCTGTACTTCCTTCTATACAATAAGATAGGTGTCATGTTACTAAATGGCAATCCCATATATGCCACTGCAGTTATACTCCTCTCTGACAAGCTTTTACATGGTGGAGCAATATCTAGGCTTTGCCTTCTGTTTGCTACTGAACCACACACATACAGACACAATTTATCAATTCATATTCAATTTTCATATATATATATATATATATATATATATATATATATATATATATATATATATATATATATATATATATATATATATATATATATATAGGAAATATGTCTAGTCTTACCACAATTCAAGGAAATATACACAAGTACGTTGACTGGCGATGAATTCTGGCACAATTTTGATCTGCCTTATCCCAGGCTTTTATTTAGAAAAATATTAGCTTGCTCTCAACGCACTGGCTTCTCATAAAGTTTATTTTCAAAACTGGCCCTGAACTGACGCTTCTATTTGACTATATCGAACGCTCTAACCAATGAGACCATGTTTACAAGAGCCTTTGAAAAAACTTTACCTATCCTACCGTAACCATTAACAACCAACTAGTATTTGCAGTCCGACTAATCAGGTTTCGCCTTACATATTTCTACAGCCAATCAAATCGTATCTAACTTGTTGGCCTCATTCCCCTAAAGCAGTGTTGTTCAAACAGCCATTATGAGCAAATATGATCTTGTGCTGTCAGACAACCTCACTATAGTATTTTGGCTATAATTTATTAAGTACTAGACCATTTGCGTAACACATAACATATTCTTTGTCAGCAAGTCTTAAGGTACAAGAATATATAAGTTTAATGGGGTTAAGTGGCTTCGTTCAAAATATGTATTATTCTAGGATAGTCGTGTATTTGTTTTTTTTATTTTTCAAACCGCCACCTGTCCTGCCTTTTCGACTGTTCTGTCAGTATAAAGTCAGGATTTCAGACGTAAAACAGTATTGTGTCATGTTTCCTAATAAGCATTCAACATGTTTTTTAAAACCTTACCTCGTATCGTTAGTGTTTTTTATCACTGTCTATTTGAAAAAAAAATCAGGCCTGCATGCCTTTCGCGTTCACTTTTTAATCGCGAGACGACGTGGGATTGGCATTCCTCCGTGCATCTCTCTCTCTCTCTCTTCTAAGCCCGTCTGTCTTTTAGGTTAACGTAGTGTATATAATGACATTAATGTAATATTATATCTAGGTCATTAAGCAGTGTGTCTATCAAGGTCGTCCAAGAAATACAGTACCAGTTTTATTTTTAGAAACGCGTGTAGTTTATGCAGTAGGCTTTTACTATCAAACGTGGAAGCGTTACAGTTATGCAGACGAAGTAGAAAAAGGGGATCTCTGGTTCAGTCATTATGGCGTTCTACAACGCAGGTGTACGCTATTAAGGAAAGCACTGGTCTTTCACCATTCTTCTTTCTTTCTATTGAATTACTTCGTTAGGCTTTACATTTATTTTCTCATTTATATATGTGGATTAGAATTTTTCACCACAAATTCTCCCCACTTAAAACAGACATCATATGTCAGTCCATAATTCTATATACACCTAGATAAATGTATTACTATTCCTGGTGATCATTGTGATTCTCATCACACGGATGGCGGCTTAGAAAATCCGCACCCAGGTTAGTTTTTCCAGAAATATATTCTATGCTGAATTGAAATGGTTGCAAAAGCAATGACCATCGGAGTAACCTCGTATTTTCATGCCTAGCCTGTGCTAGAAACGCCAGGGGTTTGTGGTCCGTTTGTAACTTGAATGCCTTCCCATACAGATAAATATTGAATTTCTTGATCGCCCATATTACAGCAAGACATTCTTTTTCGCTAGTTGAATAATTTTTTTTCAGCTTTATTCAACTTTCTGCTAGCATATGCCACTGGGGTTAGTTCCCCATCCAGTGAATCTGACTTCTGTAACAGGGTAGCTCCCAAACCGATATTACTTGCATCCGTTCTCACAATGAATTCTTGACTTAAGTCAGGTAATTTCAAAATAGGTTTGCTGGTGAGCTTCTCCTTCAATTCTTGGTAGGCTAATTCACACTGTGCTGTCCAGGTAATTCGATCTGGATTTCCCTTGCGTGTCAAATCAGTTAACGGTGCACATATGGAATTAAAGTTTTTGATATACTTTTGGTAAAAACCACATAATGAGACAAAAGATCTCACGTCTTTCTTTGTTTGTGGCCTTCGGGCTTTTCTTAGTTTCTCCAAGTTCTTGGGGTCAGGAGTCATGTTTCCCTGATGGACTGTGTGTCCCAAGAATTCTAATTCTTTACATCCAACGCAACATTTGGTTGGTCGGGCTGTCAAATTCGCTTCTCTAAGTCGATTAAACAACATGTTCAGAGAGTCAATGTGTTCCTCAAATGTTTCTGTCGCTATAAGGATATCATCCATGAAGTTTGTGATGCATGGATTACTCAGAGGATCCAACAATTTTCTCATCATTCTAGAGAAGACACTAGGCGCATTCTTCAATCCAAATGGCAATCTGTTAAATTCATAGTGTCCCTCTGAGGTACTAAAAGCTAGATAAGGTCTAACCTCAGGCTTTACTGGAATCTGATAGTATCCTTTGCTCAGATCCACTTTTGAGAAATATTTAGCTTTATTTAGCCTGGCAAACAACTGATTTGTATCCGGCAATGGATCCACCTGACCTTCTGTGATAGCATTCAGTCTCCTGTAATCTATACAGAGTCTATGTTCTCCGGAGGGTTTTCTTAAGAGCACCACACTGGAACTATACGAAGATTCACTGTGTGAAATGATTCCTTCCTTCAACAAATAGTCTATTTCTTCCTTCAAGGCTTTCTCCTTAGCGAAAGGAATCGAATATGCCTTCATACATACAGGTGTTGGGTCAATAAGTTTCATATCATATTCCAATAAGTTTGTATGCCCCGGACGGTCCGTTAACACCTCTGTATGATCATCTAAAACCTGTTGCACTCTCTTCTTCTGATCTTTCGTTAAGTGTGTACTGATTTTCACCTGTGCAGCTGTCTCACAGGGGTGTAATGGATATTCATATGATGAAAGTGGTTCCTTTTTCATCTCCATTGCAATAGACAAGGTCAACAAATGTGTCTCTTCCTGATTTTCTCTTTCCAAATATTTCTTCAGGAGATTCACATGATAGATTTTTTCTTTACCCTTCTTATCTATCTTATAATTTGTTCTAGACACCTTCTCTAGAACTGTATATGGACCTTGCCATCCAATTTGCAACTTATTCTGACTACCGGGTAGAAGAAGCAGTACCTTCTCTCCCACAGCCAATTCTCTGTCTTTAGCTTTCTTGTTGTAATAGGCAGCATGTTTTTTTCCTGGCTTGTCTCAAATTTTCATTGGCAAGTTTCCAGCCAGTTTTTAAACGAGTGGTCAGCTCATTCACATATTGGTATGATGATGTAATATTTTCCTCTGCCTTTTCATCAGTCCACGTTCTTAACAGAGCTTCGAGTGGACCTTTATTTGCCTTCCAAATAATAATGTTGCCGGGACCATACCGGTTGAACTATGGGGTACCTCCCGATAAGCAAAGAGGGCGGCGTGAAGGTACTGGTCCCATGTATCTGGTTTTTCATGTGCCAACTTTCTCAGGATCGACATTAATGTCCCATTAAATCTTTCCACTTGGCCGTTTTCTTGGGGATGGTACAGGCTACAATGGAAGTTTTTGGCTTGAAAGACCCTGAACACTTATTCGGTTAGTTTCCCCTTGAACTGAGAGCCATTATCAGTCAAGATTTGGTTGGGAAAGCCTAACCTTGTGAAAATTGTGAGTAATGCCTCTGCCACATGTTTAGAGTCAATAGATGACAGGGCTACCGCCTCTCCCCACATAGAACAGGTGTCCACCAGAGTCAGAATGTAGCTGTTCCTCCTCTTGGTTCGAGTGAGAGGTCCCACAATGTCCACTGCAACTCTCTCAAAAGGTGTTCCCACTATGGGCATTTCCGCTAGAGTTGCTGGTGCAGTCCAATGCTTAGGTGCTACTCGTTGGCACTCTGGGCAGGATTTTACATATCTTTTGATATCTTCAGTTATTCCTGGCCAGAAATAGTGACAAGCTATCCGCTGTCCTGTTGCGCTGATCCCCATATGACCACTGAAGGGAATCGCATGCCCTAGTTCCAACACTTTAGTCCTATATGAAGTGGGAAGGACCAGCTGTCCGTGACCATTGGATTCAGATCCAGCCTTCCTATAGATCAACTTGTTCTTCATATAAAATTCTCCCTTGCCTGGAGGTGTATGACATTTGGGCAATTTCTTGAAACACGGTTTGAGTGTTTTGTCCTCCGCCTGGGCCTTCCTCATCTCATCTGGATGAGTATTTATTGGATTATCCTCCTCCTTTTTAGACTGTGATCTGGTCTGCACTGTTGCCAATATCACAGGTCTCTTGGGATTCCCCAAGAAGACATATCTACACCCCAATATCAGAGGGTAGATTGGCTCATTTATCACTGCTGCTTTTATGATTCCTTCCACATATCGCGTTTTCACATTTATCCGGGCGACGGGAAGTGTCATGGTCGCTACGTCCTTGGTTGCAGTTTGAATCTCCACTGTTTCTGTGGTGTATTGATCTGCTTGCACCAGGTGAGAACTCACAACTGAATCATAATCTAGACCTGTATCATATAAGCACCTTATGGTGACTCCATTACAGATGACATCTTCACACACTGGGGGGTGGTACGGTTCCTGTAGTTCCGCAGGTTTGACCTTTTTTCCCTTCTTTCCAGATGTCATAGCAGCACAATGAGGAGTTTTCCTTCTACAATTTTCGGTGGTATGATTGTCCATCCGACAATTCTTACACCACTTCCTTCCTTGGTTGAAAGATTTTCTTTCATCAAATTTCCTTTCATCGAATTGTGGGGTTTTATTTTTATTATTATACCGTGGCCTATCAAACTGGTGCTTACCTTTGTTCTGATCTCTATGATCAAATTTATTAAAGTTTTGTGGTGCCTTAAAATTGTCTACCTGTTTCTTTTTATTACCTGTTACCTCTGCTTGGGCTGCTTGATATCTTTCAGCAACATTTAGTAACTCACCCAGCCTCTCTGCACCTTGTTCCATGAGAAACCTTCTCAGGTCTGGAGCCATGGACTCTCTTAGTTGTTCTATAAGGATCATTTCCTTAAGATCTTGGGTTTTCCCCAGAGCCGTCCATTTCTCCAAGTATGTCTCTAACGGTGCAGAGAACTGGTGATATGTTTCACCTGACAGTAGTTTAGCATTCCAAAATTTTTTTCTATAAAATTCTCCATTCTTTTCATATCTTAACACAAGAGCCTGCTTTAACATGTCATAATTTTCTTGGTCATCTCTGCTCATCTTGGCGAAAACTTCATAAGCTGTACCACGAAGCCCTTGAGATAACATTAAGCTGCACCTTTCTCTCTCTAACCCATACGTGGTAGCTAATAGTTCATATCTATTTAGATAGCTCTCAATATCATCGTCTTTCTCAACAAAATGATCTAGATGAAAATTCATAGCTGAGGTTGAGGCTCCCTGACTAGCAGTGGCATCGGAGGTAAAGGGACTGGCACCATTTTCAGGAGCGTGGCTTTGAAACTCAAACTCCCTTAGTCGTAACTCATGTTCCCTTTGTAATCTCTTCTCCTCCTTTTCTGCTTCCCTTTCTGCAGTCTGTCTCCTTTCTTCTCTTTCTGTAGCTAATCTCTTTTCTTCTCTTTCTGTAGCTTGCCTTCTGTCCTCTGCTTCCCTTTCAGCCTTTTTTTCTTCTAATTGGAGCCTTTTAATCTCCCTATCTGCCTCCAATGACTTAGCCTCTTTGTCAGCCTCAATCTGAAACCTCTTAATTTCCTTTTCAGCCTCCAACTTTCTTTCAGCCTCTTTTTCTAATCTTTTTTCTTCACGTTCAATAAATTTGTCACATTCAGTAGTGACATAAGCAATCATAACTTGCCCGTCCATTCCTAACTCTTTAGCAGCCTGCATAGCAGCAGATCGAAATTTTGCCAGGTCCGCCATTTTCTAACAAGCAAATGTATACAATATTTAACTAAACAATTTTATCTATGACTAATTAACTAAGGACAACCACAAGCACTGAGAGCTCAACCTTATTTTTCCACCCAAGAATACCTTTTTAATTTTTTATTATTTCCAGAAGTGAATTACTCCCAATATATATGGTAGGGGAAGGTTCAATATCCCAGGAGCGAGACCCCAATATATGTGGTAAGTTGGGATTATATAAATATTTATAGGGGACTTAGTGTACTGACTGAGATCAGCTGTGAAGGTATCTGTATCTAATAGGTGTAGTGTGTTACAGATGACCTTACTTTGCTACCACATTTAGACCTCAATCAGACTTATTCTGGAATATTGTGATGACTACGTTGAATGTCTAGGGTTATGATATTGATGAAGTGTAAGTTCACAACAACAACAACAGACCAATAAACACTTTATTTAAGATTCACAACACTTTACAATACTATGACAAGCACATACATATAACACTCTAGAAGACTAGCTTAAGTAAGTCAAGTGTTAACTTTTAAATTATGTATTAATTTCTTTCAAGAATAGATATCCTGATCCAACTACAGAGTGAATCAGGAATCACAATCAAATGTAAACACAATGTCTATGTACAAAAATTATACAAAGGATCTTTGTCCTGACATAGAATAGTATTACAATATGTGTGTAGTGTTATGCTCTGGTATTAAGAGGTAATACTGGCTTTTGAAGCTATGTTGTTGTTTATGGAGGAAATAATCTTGAAGGGTTCACAGTTCTTTTTTTTTGTAAACAATAACTGCCCCTCTTGCTTTAGTATTACAGTCAATTTTTAAAGGTGGGTTATACAAGGGTGAGCTGCTCTGGCTGACAAAGTCTTAGCTTAGGTGTCTGCGGCAGGAAAACTGTCCCTCTGCTCGCTTGCTTCTCAGTTATCTTGAAATACACCATTGGTCGATATCTTGGACAAGGAGTCTGCTGCCAGCCTTCTGGATCCAGCAAAACTCAGACCAGGTGCTGCTCTAATACTTCAGTACCACGGTCCCTAAAATAAGAAGGTTGTACCTCCTTCTTCAGAACTAATATATAATATCTATTTCCACACTGAAGTACAGGACATTAAAAACACAGAGTTCAGCGCTGTATGCCAACTACTAGCTTCTCATGTGACAATATACCAGTATTCCTCTCCCTAATGGTTACAACGCCTCTGCAAGTCCAGCTGTACTTCCTTCTATACAATAAGATAGGTGTCATGTTACTAAATGGCAATCCCATATATGCCACTGCAGTTATACTCCTCTCTGACAAGCTTTTACATGGTGGAGCAATATCTAGGCTTTGCCTTCTGTTTGCTACTGAACCACACACATACAGACACAATTTATCAATTCATATTCAATTTTCATATAATATATATATAGATATATAGGAAATATGTCTAGTCTTACCACAATTCAAGGAAATATACACAAGTACGTTGACTGGCGATGAATTCTGGCACAATTTTGATCTGCCTTATCCCAGGCTTTTATTTAGAAAAATATTAGCTTGCTCTCAACGCACTGGCTTCTCATAAAGTTTATTTTCAAAACTGGCCCTGAACTGACGCTTCTATTTGACTATATCGAACGCTCTAACCAATGAGACCATGTTTACAAGAGCCTTTGAAAAAAACTTTACCCATCCTACCGTAACCATTAACAACCAACTAGTATTTGCAGTCCGACTAATCAGGTTTCGCCTTACATATTTCTACAGCCAATCAAATCGTATCTAACTTGTTGGCCTCATTCCCCTAAAGCAGTGTTGTTCAAACAGCCATTATGAGCAAATATGATCTTGTGCTGTCAGACAACCTCACTATAGTATTTTGGCTATAATTTATTAAGTACTAGACCATTTGCGTAACACATAACATATTCTTTGTCAGCAAGTCTTAAGGTACAAGAATATATAAGTTTAATGGGGTTAAGTGGCTTCGTTCAAAATATGTATTATTCTAGGATAGTCGTGTATTTGTTTTTTTATTTTTCAAACCGCCACCTATCCTGCCTTTTCGACTGTTCTGTCAGTATAAAGTCAGGATTTCAGACGTAAAACAGTATTGTGTCATGTTTCCTAATAAGCATTCAACATGTTTTTTAAAACCTTACCTCGTATCGTTAGTGTTTTTTATCAGTCTATTTGAAAAAAAATCAAGCCTGCATGCCTTTCGCGTTCACTTTTTAATTGCGAGACGACGTGGGATTGGCATTCCTCCGTGCATCTCTCTCTCTCTCTCTCTCTCTCTCTCTCTCTTCTAAGCCCGTCTGTCTTTTAGGTTAACGTAGTGTATATAATGACATTAATGTAATATTATATCTAGGTCATTAAGCAGTTTGTCTATCAAGGTCGTCCAAGAAATACAGTACCAGTTTTATTTTTAGAAACGCGTGTAGTTTATGCAGTAGGCTTTTACTATCAAACGTGGAAGCGTTACAGTTATGCAGACGAAGTAGAAAAAGGGGATCTCTGGTTCAGTCATTATGGCGTTCTACAACGCAGGTGTACGCTATTTAGGGAAAGCACTGGTATTTCACCATTCTTCTTTCTTTCTATTGAATTACTTCGTTAGGCTTTACATTTATTTTCTCATTTATATATGTGGATTAGAATTTTTCACCACATTCAGAGAAATCCGGCAACAACAACAGGCAAGCGAAGAAAGATAGATTAATTAAAATATAAAATAATATAAAATATGGTAAGCGGACACAGAAAGATGAAAAACGAATTTTAGTTTAAAGACACAAAGGAACAAGAGGAAAAAAGTAACACTAGATAAGCAGGTATATTTCAGCAAATCTGTATTCAAATTTCATTATTAACCTGACTTTAAAATCCTTATTTTAAAGGAGTTATTTCTGCTTAGTTTTATATTGTTGTAGTTGTTATATAAAAACGAATTAAAATGTTACTGAAAGCAAAGTTTCAGCTCTCCTCAGTGAATGGAACATAGAGACTTTGAGCGTTAAATATTTGAAACGCAACAAATATACAATATGACAAGCAGATATACCCGGCGTTGCCCGACTAAAAAAAAAAAACAGAACTTTTAATATTTATATCACATTGTTGCGGTAATTCTGAGCCAATATTATTATCTGAGCAGCTAGGAGCAACTCTCCACGGTTAATTCTCGGATTAGCTCAGTGCCAACAATACATCTCACCTCCAGCACATCTACTCTAATCATTTTCTCCGTTGTACCTCTCACGACATCATCAAATTCAATCATGCTCCACAATACCTCTCATTTTTAGCAAATCTACTCCAATTGCGTCTTCCCCCATACCTCTCACCTCAGCACATCTACTCTTATCATGTCTGTCACCATATCTCTCACCTCCAGCACATCTACTCCAGTCATGTCCTCCATTGTCCCTCTCCTCAACACATCTGCTCAAGTCATATCCCCCACTGCACCTCCCACCTCCGGCATATTTTCTCAAATCATGGCTTTCGCTATACCTCTCACTCCCAGGACATCTACACCAATCATGTCCTCCTTTATACCTCTCACTCCAAGCTCACTTATTCCAATCATTTCCGCCACTATACCTTTCACCTCCAGCACATCTAATTCAATCATGTTTTCCACCATACCTCTCACCTCCAAACATCTACTCCAATCATGTATTCCGCCCTACATTTCACAATTAATGTCTAACTTTCATTACCCATAAAAATATGTTACGTCCCCTGTCGGGATAAACCGATAGACGTTCAAAAATATACATTAGAAATAGATTTTGATATTAAATAAAAGTTGTGAAGAAAGGAAGGTCGTTAAATCTAAATTCAACATAGAACATAGTAACCCATCAAAATATATCATATATCAACGAAACTCTGACAGCAACACAATTTCATTAACTCGACATTTTATCCGCTCTGTGCGAGTAAAAGTTGTCAAAAGAAGACAACTGCAGACAGACATGACGGAGTTAAAGAAGACATGAACAGATTTTGAGCTGATGCCACGGGAAATGAAGACTTGGCATAGGTTTGTTAAAAGTCTATGCCTCCCGGAGGTGGTGATGATGATAATAATGATTTATCTAAATTATAGCTTATCATCTCCCAGCGTCATTCTTCACCGTAGCAGTTACATTTTGAGCTCTTTTTCTGTGACATCATCATTGATCTCTTCCTTCCTTATGAAGCGTGGAACCACCACTGTAGCTAATGAATTTGCAAGGAACCTGCGTGAAAGTAATTCTGTTTTCATGCAGCTATGGTGTCTGAAGCAGTTTGTTTTAAACGATGACAGTAACAACCACTTGTACAACACGGCGGTTTGCTAGCGACACTTTAGTTTTTCCTGATCGCGCTATTTATAGCTATCGTGAATGGGTCATATGGTCAACTTCCTACCGGGAAAAAAATGTGGCGGTGTTTACTTTTGATAGGGCTCAATTAATGCTTTTAGGCTACTTTATTATTATAAATACCGGCTTTAATTTTGCGTAAAGCTAGACTAGAAATGTTAGAGTAAATTTTAGAACAAGAACAAACATTTTGTCACAATTAGAACAGAAGATATAATAGTCTGATATAGTGTAAAATTTACGTTTTTTTAATATTTTGTTATGGTTTGTTTCTGAAGCAATTTACACTAAAACGATCACAATCAACATGCATAACAAATTACAGAAATCAAAAGTAGAAAACCTGCAAAAAATGGATATCATAGTTTTGTTTTGGATTCATGCGTCAAACATTAATTATTGAAACATTAAATTGCAAGTCTACATTTATTACATAAAAATAACACACCCAATTGTCCCCAAAACATGAGAGCTAACAATTATCTCTCAATCATACATCACGATGGTCATGTAAAAATGAGTATGGTCATGAGTACAACGAAATCTTCAATTTAATAAATAAAACTTACACCTATTACATGATTTCCACTCTCTGTTAATTCTGTCACTCTCACGCAACAACTGCCATAATTTGCTCTAGCCCCAAAATTTCGCTCAATTATCATTCACACTCCCTTTTTTCATAGGAGGAATCTGTACATTCACAGATGGAAAAATTTTTAACAAATGAGTTTCCATTATAAATTTTAATTGTGAAGTTATATTTTTAATACCAGCTGGCGCGTCTTTCAATTTTGGAAATAGTGGAATGTACAAATTCTCCTCCTTGCTCTCCATGCATGCCCATTCCAAAGCCATGAGTTCTGATCCTGAGTTGAATTGTTCTAGGGCAATAAAAGCTATGTCAGTTATATCTTGTTTGTCTGTAATTTTCAGTGTTTGTGTAATGATTGCTCTTGTAAGAGCTTTATAAACTTTTTGTATGAGATATCTGTGGCAGTGATTCCCTATGAATGCTCTGGTATGACAAGCCTGTGGTATGATTTTGTGTTTGGCTAGTAACCTTGTCCAAGTGTGAGCAAAATGGACCAGACCTAGCACACAGATCTTGAAACTGAAGTTTGGACAGCGCATCTTGTGCATTTTCAAGTTTAATTTTAAAACTATCTGTCTCCTCATTATCCTCACAAAGTTCAATACCTGCCTGAAAAAATTCAATTTTAGCTTCTCATTCTTCTGCCTGTTTCCAGTTACTACCAAATCTCTTCAAGTTCTTAATAGTACTAATGTTTGCATGTATCTCTTGCGAATTCTTAAATATCTTTGCGTCTATTGTATCAGCTACCTGTTCTAGAAGTCTGTAGTGTTTCGAAACAATGCCTAATAAAATATGAAGGTAAAGAGGAGCTACATTTTTTCAATTTCAATCTCTAACATTTGTTTGTGTAAACAATTATCGTAACGTGCCACTTGCTTTTTATTGCCTTTCCCATATTTCATATATCTATTGTAATCTCTTTTCAACATGGCCAAACTTCTTGGTTTGCAAGTTGTATGCTCTCTGTGTGTCTTTATTTCCTTGTTTTGCTGGAGACACCACAGACATGGGTATGTTCCTTGAGCTCCAGACAAACCAACCATTTTCATCAAAAAGTCATAATCCCTGAATAAGAAAACAACAACTTTTTATTACCATCCCCCTCTAAATCTTTTAGTGACTCTATCTGAGCTTTCATGCCATTCATAAATATTTCGAAATTATCATAGGTATCTCTGACTCTAGCCATTGATAAAAGGATGGTATTAGATTTAGAATTTGGTTTCTCTAAATTTACTACCTGCATTGTAACTGAACTGTGAATGAAAGCAGATATACAAACAGTTACTTAGAATTCTTTGGCAGCCATCGTGTGCACAGGATTGTCTACCAAAGAACACTAATGGAACAGTCCGTATCTCACACACAATTAAAAAAAGACATTCATATTATAAATACAAGATTAACAAGACTTGAAAGATAGATAAAGTATGTGGAAGTAATCTATCTATAGCTTTACATGTTTTCTGACACTTATATACGCAGCTAAATATCATTATAAAAGAATGAAAATGCAAAAAAGATGGTACTTTACAAAAAATTATTTTTTTACAACCATATTTAAGATTTGCGAGTATTAGGAATGCGTTTACAGTGATTTAAATGTTATAAAATCTGGTGACAGTATTCTTGTTCTTGTAATGCCAAACTCACAAAAACTGACTACCACACATTCTCAAGATATGAAACCAAAAAATAAGTATGTGGAAATAATCTTTAGCTTCCCTTCGAGAAGTCTATATAATTATAAACTCATAAGAATGGGCCGATTTTTAGATATTACATTAATAAATAGATTACTTCTGTTACGAATTTCCTCAAATGATGACGCTGTTTTCAAAAGTCTGTAACTCCGTGTAATATAATTTCAAACAAATAAAAATGCAATCAAAAATAGAACACAGAACAAAGTTATAGTACACAAAAGCTGTGTTTATCCAGAACGAGTGTGTAATGATTTATATATTAACGATTTTACACACACATCAGCTGATTTTCCCCGCCGAAACTAGCAGTAAGCGTTTACGGTGCACAGGAAGATTTATTACTCGGTGTCAGAATTCCGGTCACCGAAACTAAAAGAGCGCTCTGGTATAGGGTACAAACAGCCATTGACAACCTCAAGTTAGACACCATTTACAACATGCTGTAGAAGCATTAATCCCAATCTTTATTTGACTTCTCCAAACTACACAAATCTGTTTTGTTGTACGTTTGTTTGTTTGTTTTGCACATTGTTATGAGCGGCGGTGCGGTGCAGGGCAGATTATGGTTAGTAATCATCAAGGTTGCCACTCAACTTCTAGAGATAAACCTAGATTTTCTTCGAAAAAAAACAATGAAATACCTAGATTATTTTATGCCTCAAATACACTGGATAGACGATGTTTACACAATCTCTTAGTGCAACTTTAGCACAAATAAGCTGTGTGCTACAATTTTTATTTAATTCTTCATTTTCATTTTATTTTTTATTACCACAAATTCACAATTATATAAAAATGATTTATTAACACCCCAATATATGAACTCTTGAAAATTAGATATTTTACCAGTAATATACTTACAGTAGTTACATTAACAAAACGTTCCTCGGATAAAATATAAAATGTTGGTTGTAACTTGTTACTGTTGAAAATTGTCACTTGTCAGCTGTCTGTTTGCCATTCCTCACAAAATGCCTGCTGATACCATGGCTTCACTCTTTTACGCGGTGGCGTGTGTGTCGTCATGCTGCTACAACTACATAGTGTACCTTCATCATCGCTCATTTTGTAATCTTAATTGTAATTATTTTTTGACAAAAAAAAAACAATATGCTGTTTATCAGCTTCAGTCTAAAATTTAAAAAGAATACTTTAAAACACATCTCAAAAATGACTGAGTATTGTAGATGACATCCATTAACAGAATAACAGGAAAGAGATAGCTGGTGTAAACGAGTTAAAAAACAACGTCATTGATATGGTAAAAAACAAGAATTAAATTTAAGTGGAATAAAAAATATATAGCACATAATTTTTTTAGGTACTTGTGTGTTTATTCACCGGGAAATTAAAATTGTTGACATTTATAAGCCAAACCGAGCACCGTACCTTTTCTTGACTGAAAGAGGGTCATTTCACATTGTGAGCTCCCCCCTCCCCGTTGTTTGGGAGGACAAGCTAAAAAAAAAATGCGTTCCTCGTGCATTCTTAGTTGACACGCTTACGACAGACCCTTCACTGCCGCCCTCAACCCCCCCCCCCCCCCCCCCCCCCCCCCCCCCCCCCCCCCCCCCCCCCCCCCCCCCCCCCCCCCTCCCCCCCCCTCCCCCCCCCCCCCAACCCCCCCCCCCCCCCCCGCGGGGCCCCCCCCCGCGTATTTTTTTAAGTATATAAACCAATAAAACGGTATTGAATCAGTTCAAAGTTAACGGTACATAGGAAACAAGGGACGTTTCGGGTTTTACCCTTCGTCAGCCACAGTTACAAACAGGTGCCCAGCTTTATGAGGTGGGGTGGCCTGTTCCCTTCCTCGCTGCCGTTGCCTTCTCTAACTCAAGATCAGAGTCAGGTACCCTTTTACAGCTGGTTAGACTGATGCGTGACACTACCAAGCTTTGAACCCGAAACCCGGTAACTTATTGCGGTAGTGGAGTGTTAGAGACCACCATACTAGGTCCAGCATCGAGAGGTGGGGAGACCAGTTTCCTTCCTCGCTGTCTTTTCCTTCCCTAACTCAAGGTTAAGTACCCATTTATAGCTAGGTAAGCTGGAGCTGTGTGCATTCAGACCCGCTAATATTAGGATGCATGTCAAAATATGCAAGACGTTGTAGCCTGGTAATACCCTCGAGAATCATCAAGTGCTACATATATTCTTCATCATTGTGTAGTTTAGAAACATGGAGAATGAACAAGCAGTTAGAGGAAAGAATTGAGGCATTTGAGATGGGGATATATAGAAGAGTGGGGTGCGTCTCATGGATAGAAAGAAAAACAAATAAAGAGGTCACAGACAACCTAGGAATGAAAAGATAATTAGTGACGGAGGTTAACATTAGACAGTAAAAAATAGGTTGGCCTTGTAAAAAGACACAGCACCTTACTAAAGACCATAATAGAAGGCGGAGTTAAAGGCAAACGTGCAAGAGGAAGACAGCGCTATTAGTGGAAATGTAACATCAAGAGATGGACAAGACAGAGATACTGCCGTAGGGGAGTGAAGTGTTAGAGACTTGACAATTCTGGGTTTAGTATCGAGAAGTGGGATAACCAGCTCCCCTCCTGGCTGCCTTTACCTTTCAGAGCAGAGTCAGGTATCCATCCACTTACAGCTGGATAGATTGTAGCGTGAGGCCACCATGTTTCCAGCCCGCTACCTTTGTCGCGAAGTTAACTAACATTCGAGTAAGTTGTATTTTTTCAGGATTACAAAAAATAAGGAGAAAAAAAGGGGACAGGGTGGGTAAGAGATTTGTGACGTCGCGTAAGGGGGTGGCAAAAGTCTTTTTGTTGCGTGTAAAATGTGACAACTCCACGGCCTTGACACTGCGATTGGATTTACCGACCTGAAAAAAGTACGGTGCTCGATTTGGCTATTAAATTTCAAAATTTTAATTTCCCGGTGAATTATCACACAAGAACCTTTTTTTACATTAATTATAATATAAATATAATGTATAATGCTCAGTGCACAGAATACACATACATTTTAAATGCCAATTGTCAAATATACCCATATTAATGCAGATTTGGAAAAAAAAATACCCAGATACCCAAACGGAAGCCAAAAAACCCAGATCTAGTAAAAAATATCCAGCCGTGGCAACGCTGGTAATCATGGTTGTGGCTTGACACCGCACAGCGCTCCCATAAAATAATAAAATAATAATGAGTGTGTGCAATGCGTTGGAAGTGTGACGTGAGAGGGTGTGATCCTTGGGTTTTTTCCATTGTTGTGGCGGGAAAGAGAGACGTGTGAAAAATGGCGGGAAAGAGAGACATGTGAAAAATGGCGGGAAAGAGAGAGGTGTATAAAAAGGTCGGAAAAAGAGAGGTTGCAGGAGAAAGTCCTGTTTGGATTAGCCAGAGTTGCTGGTGTATGTGTTTCAATTGGGAAACTGTTATAAAAATGTGCAAGCCTTTGTAGGCAAAGTATGATGTACATCGTGAGAGAACTGAAAGTTCTCTGTGTTTGCCGCTGTGGCAAAGTTATGCATTCGTGACTAGAGGAATAACTAGTCGGTTTAAGAATCATAAAGTGTTATATATATTCTGCATTTCTGTATGGTGCAGAAACATGGACGATGAATAAGCATTTGGAAGAAAGAATTGAGGCTCTTGAAATGTGGATATATAGAAGAATGGGGCGTATCTCATGGAAAGAGATGAAAACAAATAAGCAGGTCCTAGAAAATCTAGGTATGAAAAGAGAACTAATGAGGGAGGTCAAAGTTCGACAGCTAAAATACTTTGGCCACATAAAAAGGCATAACACCTTGCAGAAGACCATAACAGAAGGGAGAGTTGAAGGCAAACGTGCAAGGGGAAGACAGCGCTATAAGTGGGAAGACAACATCAAGAGATGGACAGGAAAGAGTCTGTCAGAGTGCACCATCAAGACAAGAGACAGAAGACGTTGGAGATCCATTACAGCCAACCTTCGTTGTGGAGATGGCAACTGATGATGATGATGATGACCCGACTGTACATGTTTAAGAAAAAAAGGTAAAGGAACCCGTTACACGCCCATTGAGGCATATTGGGAATATGGTGTTAGGCCCATATTATCTTGACCGTCGGCACACGAGGGGTGATGTGGTCGGCATCACGCCGGCCGCCTTAACCTTCCCAGAGTAGCTCTGGTACCCATTCGGGGCTGGGTCGACCCAGGAGCCGTTTGTGGCCTAAAAATTTTTCCGCCTCATCTGGGGATCGAACCATAGACCACTGCGCTAGGAAGCCAGTGCACTAACCACTATGCTACCGCGGCTCCTACATGTTTAAAGGCCATGTTAAAAATGGTCGGGTTTTGACCGTGCTAGAAATGAAGCCTGAATAGAAGTTGTGTGCCTATATCCGATTTGTGCATCTATTCACTGACATGTATATTCATCGTATCGTTGTATTAAATGTGCATAACCGTTGACCAGAATTATAGACTGTTTCTTCGAGTTAGATTGAGTGCACTGGTTACCTTGTGTTTCTAACTCAGTTGTCGGTGTCTGATTAAGTGAGTGACATCAAAAGGTATAACCACCTATAAACCATAATCGAACTTGAGACATTTGCACTAATGAAAATATGAACTCGGGAAGAGCTAAATATGACATCTGATGTCTAGACCATCTAGAGCCACATCGTGCGTCAATCAAACAAACACACACACACGATAGGTGTAGCCTTCAAGTAAAAAGCATTAGCTCTTAACACACATGTATGACAATAAAGAAAACCGTAACTTAATACTATTAATGGAAACGACGGATTATGCGTGTGCAACATATAAAGGGACGAGGAAAAGTCCAGAGATTAAACTAACGCCTGTACTTGTAAACCCGCTTTAGCTCGTAATGTCATCGACCCATTTTGCATTCTGGCATGGAGTGGGAGAAAGATACCTCTTGTGACTCGTAACACTAATGAGGTTGTCTCTGGCAGAATTATCCGCTGTCCTGATATTTATAACACGATTTCTCAAGATATACGGTCATTTCTACTCCGCGAATTATCATGTAATTTTGTTCGTGTCTCAGACGAAGTAATTCTGAATACACTTGATCCCCCCAATATTCGATAGTAATTTGTTTCCATTGCATGTTGAAAGTATCGTACGTTGAAACTAATAATACAGGGTGTCCATAAAAGATTGTACCCTTTTCAAACAATTTATTCTCGGCCACATGATATATAACGAGGATGCTTCCTATCACAAAAGTAAGATAATCTCTGCAAGTTATTAAGCATACCTTACAAAGACTCAAAAAGAGTGTACCTATTTCTATTTTTTTCACCAACTTGACCAGTGTGTTGAGATACATGTAACAATTACCGGTTGCAACTCAACTGCGAAAGTTTCACTTGAAATATCCGATGCTCGCATGCACACTTTTTTGAGTCTTTGTAAGGTATGCTTACAAACTTGCAGAGATTATCTTACTTTTGTGATAGAAAGCATCCTCGTACCACGTCGAAGGGCCGAGAATACATTTTTTGAAAAGGGTACAATCTTTTATGGACACCCTGTATATTGATTTTGTGTAATTCTACCCCAAACCATTGGCATCAAAGAAGAGTTGGCCACTCGAACAGCAGCAGCTGGGAGTCTTTTTCAGGCCATAAATCGAGGATTCCTTTGCAAGAGAGAGGTTGGTAAGAAAACGAAGATGGCTGTATACCGCTCCACCTATGTCCCAGTCTTAACATATGAATGCGAGTCATGGGCAATGGATACAACCCACAGAAGCCAGATCCAAACCTCAGAAATGAGGTATCTGAGGAAGGTGGTTGAAGTAACAAGAAGAGATATGGTCCGCAACCAGACGATACGTCAAAGCCGAAAATCCCACCCCCTGCAGACCCAAGTAGAACAGTCCCAACTAAGATGGTTTGGCCATGTCTGCAGAATAGGTGAAGATCGGCTACCACGACAAGCATGGGAAACAAAGAGCCAGGGATCCAGACCTCCAGGACGACCCAGAGTCCGCTGGGAGGACAACATTAGACAATCTTTGAAGGACCGAGGACTAGAATGGAACCAGGCCAGGAGGAAGACAGCCGATAGAATAGTCTGGCGCTCTCTCTCCCAAACCTCTACATCTCACGGTAGAAGGGGAACGACTAAGTAAGTAAGTACCATTGGCAGCATATAAAATTAGCTATTACCTACACGTTATACAATAATGTGTCTGTGTAGCTGCAGGGGGCTCTGAAGAATCACAGACAGAATAAGACTAGAACATCCTCAGACATTGTCCTACAAGTTGAGTTATATGAGGTTGTACATGAACCTGGCAACCTTATTATTTCAAACAAATTGCTACAGAAACCATCCGTGCACGAGCATGATACCGCGTGTTGCAAGCTTCCTACAGGAAGATCAGTAACAGTGGTGGTTCAATGCTCTGTAAGGTGCGCAAAAGAAAATGATGACCTTACAGTATCGTACTTGATTTTTATATTAAAAACGAATGTTTAATACAGATTATTAAATAAATAATTATACAACATCTTTAAAAAAATTAAAGAAAAAACATTATTATTATTTAACCTCAGACATCACCCGTGTGTTACCGGGGCCCGAAAGGGAAGCAAAATATAGTAACACTGTACTCTACCAGGCAAGTCGTAAAAAGTGACTAAGGAGCGTTGGACATGGGGCTGGTTACCAAATCCAGTAAAAATATTGTTAACCACAAAAACTTCAACGAACACTATGGATACGTCAAATATGGAATATAAATCAACTCAGCCGTCGAAGAATGCCCCCCCCCCCCCCCTGGAAAGGAGGCGCATGAAGCAACTCAGAGAAACCCGAAAGGAGTCTGGGTAGCCGACTAACCATTTTTCGTCTAGGAAAATCTCCAGGATTGGCACCTGTGTCACGTAGACATTTATGATCTATAAATTGCCTATATCCTCTTCTTTTTCTTTCACCCGTATCCTCTATATTTGTATCATTTTTTTCCTTTTCCTGTGTTTTTCGCATTCGTACGTTTGCGACTATATATATTACTATTTTCCCATTCTAACTTTCGCCGGGTTTAGTTTCTCATTTAGAAACGCACTAGTGAGGTTATTACGTAGATGCCAGGCTCGGGAGGTTATTGCGTTGTAGACGTAAACTGTGAATATTCGCTTTCGCCAGACTTACAGGCGAGATATCGTCTGCATTTTTCACCTGCCACATCGAGTCGCATCGGCTAAGCGCTAAGGTAAGGCGCGATAACTGACATCTCTACGACACGGTACGAGACAGTTGTCTGGAAATTCCACCTGACACGTCGTTTCTCGGTTACCATTCTCAGCGAAAAGTGTGATCTGTCACTCACACCTCGCTCAGTAATGAGAATAGTTAGATGTAAGTGAAAGCGCACCGATGGCAGTTACATCATGCGTCTAAGAAGACAGGAGGTGTTGAGAGAAGGGGAGGCCATTGCGTGGTTTTGGAAATAGCGCTCATCTTTGTCTGGTTTAAGATATTAACCAGAGTTTGAAACTAGATTTTCATTCTTGCTCCTGAATTCGCAGTAGACAGGACGTTTCGTGCTAAGAGAATAAGCTGTATAGCGAAGTCTTAGTTTGTTCTTGGCAACAATTTTGCCGAACTTCTAGACTACCAATAAATATGAGCATATAATTCTAAGTTTATGCGAACGCCTGTAATTCTGGTTGGAGGTAATATATTATATTTAGTATCTAATATTTTGGGAAGTGATTAAATGTTAAATCGCTTATTTTATTTCCCGAGTTCTTGTGTGCAGAGTGAATAATTTATAAGTTGGTTAGATTTCTCTAGCTGATGAGTTACAGTGGAAAACAGAATAAAGTATAATTTCTAGCTTAAAGCCAGGTAGCCATAAGGAATTAACTTTAACTGCTAAATAATCAGACGAGAATAATTTTTCTAAACTAACTTATAAATGCTAGATGCTGTTACGGTATATGATATTAACGCCGTCTGCTAAAGGTTACCAGACGTGCAATTATAAAGGTTAAGACATTTAATATATTGCGATAGAGGTTTCAATTTTGAACGCTTTAGACACGATCGATTATGACGTGTATAGAGTTGTTTAGGACACAGTCGGTAACTAAGAAACGCTACCCTTTTCACATTGACCGTCAAGCTGTTAAGACGCGTATGACTTTCCTTCCAATGTTGGGCATGGTATTGCCATACAGATATATTTTATGCAAGTACGGACATGGGTCAGTCCATTGCTATTACGAAGATTTGAAATGATTAAAGGTCAGTACGAAGTGAAAATTAAGGAAGGATGAATTACAGTCCATGGTATTTGATTTTGCCAGACTCATAGACTCACTGTCGGCCGTTGGAAACCCCAACCGCGCGTGCATACAGCTATGACAATCTGCATACAGTAATTTGATTATTGGACAAGGACTGATAGGATATCTACATATCTATGCCATATATTTTCAAGTTATAATATGTACCTTTGTGATCAACATGCATGAATCGTCTTGACGTGTAATCTGTATTAAATAATTGTGGACTCAATGGAACCGACTTGTCACATCAATCGTATTCCAAGGTTCAATTATCGTTCAGAATCTTCCACCCCTGCATTCGCGTAATCTTACATAGAAGGCACGATACACGATCACTCAATGAATATCAAGAAGATAAAACAATGGCCAGAATTTATAACTACTTTATTGACATTATATGGAACATTGTTCAGAGCTAACCAAACCACTACTTGCAACAGACCACTTGCAACAGTGGTGTCCGGTGTATGGGGATCGACAAAAAAATTTCTGAATGACTTTCGAATGAAATGTTTACGATCAAGTTACGATCACATGATGTGCTGAATTATGACCTATGACGCAGTACTCAGTCTAATGCCTAACAACGCGACGTCACTGAAATTCGTGTAGGTGAAACTATCGGAGAAAAAACTGAAGTCGTTCTTTTAAGCCTAACCAAGGGAAAAATAAGTCATTTGATGCAGACACAAGAAATGGACTACAGGAGCAGGCAGTCAAGGGCATTAGCCTAGCTGTTGACGACCTATAGCACTGACCGAAGCAACGGGAAAGATAAGTCTAGCTGTTTAAATTGTCGTCATTGCAAAACCGTAATACTGAGTCCATTTCGCTTTGATTAGGCATGTCTATGTATTTTCATGTATATATGTTAAATTTGTTTTCCATCGTATGTATTTGTTGTTAATTCGTGGGCCGGTTGGAGAGGGAACTGAAATCTCTGGGAATGTCGCGAACAGCTGACCACCTAGATTTCAGTCGTTCTTAGGGAACTTAAACGATCGCACTTTTGGAAGCCCATTGAGGTTGCCATTGGACAGTCTGTCCAAATTTGCTACCGTTTGACAATTTGCGTTAGCTGTACTGTCCCGTAGATAATTGGTGTATTTTATTCGTATTCAGTTAATAATTTTATTCAGTTCTGTACCATGTTCGTCACTATTTCGTCCATTCTCTTCTGACTATCATTTATTTTATGATTGTTAATTTTCGTCCGTTATGAGTCCTGTGACGTCATCATTTTTCGCAGTCATTTTTTTTTTTTTTGTACTTTGAATATTAAGTTGACCTCGGGTCAGACCATGACCTTTCATTTGGTCTGTGACATTTCCGCTTATTTTATTTAGTTCATAAATTCATTTTTAATTGTGAAAATGTCTTGTTTGCGTCTTGACATTGTTTGTACCCTTTAGTTGCATCATTGCTTGTCTGTCCTCATGATATATATTTATATTACATTAATAATATGCTATTATATGCAATAATACACTTGTAATCTAATTTAATTAATTTTTTCTGAAATTTAAGGGTAATATGGGACATTGCATAATTATGCAGTGATAGTCCAAGAAAGTAGCACTACAATTTATCATAGATGCCTAGGGCATAATAATATAATATATATATTGACAAAATAAATAATCTTATAGCTACCTTTGAGGTAATAGACCCATTGTATATTATTTAATATACTTTTCTGGTACTAAGAGAGTGACTTAGTACATTGAACAATATCATTACTAGGAATTATACCCAACATTATTGGACATTGAAATTAATTGTGTGATATAATTACATTATATTTAACAGATATCATAACTATTTATGATATAGTATTATTTAGATACAATATTGTTACAAAATATTGTCTATTAGTTGAACTTAGACATTAAGTTCAGTACTATTGTGATTATCTATATTGAATATTCCTAAGTTGAGTAAGTATAATAATTACTCTGAAGCTACTATTGACTAATTTAATCAGTAATTATCAATAATTACTTACAGATAAAAGTCAAAATGCTTACTATAGACCATTTCGTTAAGATTGGTCGTGAATATGGTTATAAAACTCCAGAACTTCGTCAGTTTGCTGAATCAGAACTCGAAAAATATGAAAGAAAGGAAGAAGAGAAAAAAGGCTGCATTAAAGAAAGAGGAAGAGGAACAAAAGGCAGCATTAAAGAAAGAGGAAGAGGAACAAAAGGCAGCATTAAAGAAAGAGGAAGCAGAACTTGAGATGAAGCAAATTGCCAAGGAAAATAGGTTGAGAGAGATTGCTCAACGTGAAAGAGAAGAGCAAAGAGCAATCTCCAGGCAGGAAGAAGAGAATAAATTGAAACGAGAGGAAATTATTTTACAACAAGAAATGGAATTGGCGCGTATTAAATTGGAGACAGCAAGATTACAAGCACAAAATGCTGATGCAAACCAGAATAATAACGCACAAAATGGATCATCATCCAGCCAGCCTAAACACTTCTACAACTTTAAACTACCCATTTTCAACTTGAACGTCGACGACCTTTCATCGTTCCTGGCACGTTTTGAACAGACTTGCAAAACAAACCATTTGCCTGAAGAGTCATGGGTACTCAAGTTAAATGAATTCTTGGTTGGAGAACCACTGACAGCTTCTCAAAATGCTGACCCATCAATAGCTAATAACTACGGTGCTATTAAGTCCTTGCTTCTACGAAGATTTCACCTGGACGAGGAACACTGTAGGTTGAAATTTAAGGGAATTTTACCTGAATCTCCAAGGGATTTTGCAGGATTCATTGCGAATATACGCAATACATTTAACAGATGGGTTGAACTGGCAGAAGTCAACAAATCATACGACAAATTAGTTGATTTACTACTACGAGATAAGGTATTATCTTCGGTTAGCCAGCCATTTTTTGCATATTTGCAGGAGCGTAAACCAGGTACTATGGATGAGTTAGAAAAAATTTCTTTAAACTACTGTTCGGCACACCCGAATGCAACCATTTCTAACTCCTCATTAAGAGAACCTCTACCTGTGGCGTCTAATATGGCCTACAATCACAATAACAAACAAAGACATCACAGTGTAGACAGAAGCAGGTTCCAAAGAAATCACAATGTTAACTTTCAGAAGGGACATAATAATGATTTCAACAATAAAAATGAGTTCAACAGAGGTAGATCACGAGATAGAAATTATTCACCTCAAACAAACTACCACAATGGTCAACATAACACTCATTATAATCGATCACATACTCCCAATGATAATAGTAATTGGAAGGGTAATAATCATGGCTCGAGACATCGAGATAATAGTTACTATAGAGGACGACGAGATAATTCTAACAATTATACTCGGAATCGATCTCATTCTCGGGGATCATCTCATTACAACCATAATACAGGGGCGGCAGTTACAAATAATACTACCCCTATAGCTCAGGTTCCACTTGACAATAATACAACACAGTCTTCTGCTGCATGTTTTGCTATTAATTATAATGTGGCAAATAGTTGCCAGCAATGCAATCTTATTTTTCAGAAGGCGAAAGAAACAGTGCTTAACTGCGGACATATTATACCACAGGTAGGTCTTGCAGTCAACGATGGAACAGGCTTACTAATTTTTAACAGGGGATTAGTTAATGGATCCGTCGTCTCAGTATTGAGGGATTCGGGATCCACAACGATTGGTGTACGACAGTCGCTGGTACATCCCAGCTGTGCAACGGGGGAATATGTTCGTTGCATGACGTTTGGTGGAACAATAGAGTTTTACCCCACAGCTATTATTCATGTCAACACTCCTTTCTTCACAGGAAACGTAAAAGTATGTATGCTAAAAAAGCCTATAGCTGATTTGATGGTTGGTCGTATACACGGCAGTAAAGATTGTACTCCAGATGAGATTATAGAATGGGAGAAACATAACCTATGCACTGGAAACGCCGTGACGACTACAGCACAGACTCAACTCATGGAGAAAGTTGATGATAATAAAATGGATGCAGACAACCAAGAGGAATTTGTAGTCAATTCACCTATTGACAGGGAAACATTTGCAACCAAACAAAAAGAGGATAAATCTTTTAAAAAATTTTTTACGTTGGTTGATAAAGTTGACAATCTATCCTCAGGTAATAATAACAAACATTGTTTTGTTATTAAAAATGGCATATTGATTAGATGTTTTCATGACAAATCACAAATGAAACAACAAGTTATGGTCCCATATACTTTTAGACGGTACATTCTTCAACATGCACATGACTCACATTGTGCTGGACATATGGGATATACTCGAACACGATCTCGAGTACTGTCTTCATTCTTTTGGCCAGGGGTGTCAAGAGATATTTCGCAGTATGTACGTTCCTGTACTACATGCCAAGAAGTGAAAGCACGTGGAGCTTTTCACACGGCGCCTATTCAGGCTTGCGATATCTCAGTGAGACCTTTTGACAAGATGGCAATAGACATTATTGGTCCATTGCTACCATCGGCCAGAGGACATAGATTCGTCCTTACGTGCATTGATTTGTGCACACGATGGCCGGAAGCTATCCCATTAAAGACCACCACTACCACAGATGTAGCTGATGCACTACATCTCATCTTTTCTAGAATAGGGTTTCCTAGAAAACTTTTATCAGACCATGGGTCACAGTTTATATCTGACACCATGAAGGAAGTCATGAAAACTTGGGACATTGATAGGAATTTAAGTAGTATTTATCATCCGATGAGTAATGGTGCGGTTGAAAGACTTAACCGTACACTTAAACAACTACTACATAAGGTTACTGCTAAGCACCCTCATGACTGGGACAGAGCACTCCCAGCTGTTCTATTTGCTTATCGGGAGGTACCGCATGAACAAACTGGCTTCTCTCCCTTTGAATTAGTTTTTGGTGCTCCCCCAAGAGGTCCTATGGGACTAATAAAAGACTTATTAATTGACGACGAGATGACTCAGGACACTCAGTCATCTTACGAGTACGTGATTAATCTTCGGAAGAACATTATTGAGTCTTGCCAGTTGGCAACAGCTTCTTCTGAGGCTGCAAAAGCTAAGGCTCGATCTCTACAAAATAAGTCTCGACGATTACGCCAATTATTCCCAGGCGACGAGGCTTATGTGTTACTTCCTCACAATAACAATAAATTATTGATATCTTGGAATGGTCCTTACAAAGTCATTGATAAAATTTCCGACGTTGATTACGTCTTAGATATCAAGGGACACAAAAAGATATTTCATATTAACATGCTCAAGCAATTTCATACACGTCCTGAACACTTACAGTCAATTTTTCATGAACTAGATGACAACACAGTATCCACTTGTCATTATACTAACTTATCTGTCATCCAGGAAGAAGAATCTTCTTTTCCTGAGGTACAGTTACCGTTACCTGTACCAGTAGTTCAACCTACTGAATCTTGGCGGGATGTAACCATCTCTTCAACGGTTACACCGCAACAGCGTCTACAGATTGCTAATCTATTACAATCTTATCCAGATGTGTTGACCGACGTTCCGGGTCGCACATCGGCTATCAGTCATGACATTACTCTCAATGACGATACACCTATTCGTGTACATCCCTATTCTGTTCCTTTACATTTCCTTGCTAAAACTACTAAAGAACTTGAACAGATGTTGTCTCTGGGAATCATTGAGACTAGTAATTCGCCATTCTCTTCTCCATTAGTGATTGTCCGGAAGAAGGACAATAACATTAGACTATGTGTTGATTATAGAAAATTAAATGCTAAGACTATAGTTGACAGCGAACCACATCCACTTATCGACGACTTACTACCACGTCTATCCAACGCAACTATATTTAGTAAGATAGACTTAACTAAAGGTTATTGGCAGATACCACTGACCGAAAAGGCTAAGTACTACACCGCATTTTCCACGCCACAAGGTCTATACCAGTGGAATGTGATGCCTTTTGGGCTTGTTAATGCGCCAGCTACCTTCATTCGCCTGATGCGACAAATTTTATCAGGTAGACCAGACGTTATTACATATATTGACGACATATGCTTGTTTAGTTCGTCGTTTGAGGAACATGTTTCGGGACTTAGATATGTTTTTGACACTCTAAGGAATTATCATCTAACTGCTAAACCTACAAAGGTGCAAATCGCGTGTAATGAGATAACCTTTTTGGGACATATCATTGGATCGGGATATATCCGAACGTTACCTAGTACAGTCTCAAAAATTCTAAACATAGCAATTCCTCAGACGAAGAAACAGGTCAGGAGTTTGTTAGGACTTGTTCAATATTACAGTAGATTCATACCAAACTTGTCATCCATCACGGCTGTATTGTCTTCATTGTTAAAAAAAGATATGCCAGTGAAGGTGACATGGACTGGTACATGCAATGAAACTTTCAACAAAATTATAAATTTGTTCTCACATGAACCAATTTTAAGACTTCCCGATGCTTCCAAAAGATTTTTCTTACGAACAGATGCTAGTAACTACGGCATTGGTGCATGCCTGCTCCAGAACCATGACGGCATTCTACACCCCACCTTATATATATCAAGAAAGCTGAAGCCGGCTGAAACAAAGTATTCCACAGTCGACAAGGAACTTTTGTCTGTGATCTGGGCAATAACGAAGCTGGAGAAATTCTTACTCGGTGCCCCCTTTACCATACAGACGGACCAACGTGCGGTCGCATCCTTGCGTCGATCCAACCACAAAAGCCAAAAACTTGCCAGATATTCAATCATCCTACAGCCATTCGAGTTCTCCATTGAACACATACCTGGCACTGAAAATTGTGTGTGGCAGATGCGTTGTCACGTAATCCTATTGACGACGAATAATCAACATTGACACTCTTAAACTACATCAATCAGAACTACATTGGATTGAACGAAGTATCAACTATAAAGGAACTAACCTTGCCTTCAATTCAAACTTTATAAACACTATATGCATCACAGAATTGAACGACAAGACAATCAAGGTATATATACTTACATTCGAACTTCGTATAATATCCATACACGATATACGAATATCATTGAACAATCATGGAATAATATCTGACGACAAGTCGAACTTATTATCCTATGGACTCTTAATTCTTCGATGCAGTTATAAATGACATTTCTTTCCGACTTGGACATTTGAACACTTTTGCCTAAAAGAATTCATCAGGATCAAGACTACGGATGGATCATCATATCCTATACTAATTAATTAGTTAACTTAACTTCTTAATTGAATTATTATCAATAAAATGAAAAGTGAGAAAAAAAAATTAAATGAAAAAAAAAAAAAAGAGAACGAAATACTAAAAAGAAGAAATTATGAAAAGAGAAAATAAATCTCACACAAGTATTAGATTAATAATTTTTTTTTTAATGTACCTATACAGTATTTAGTTAGTTAAGTTAGTTAGTTATTATTCACTAACACTTAACACACACAATTAAGTTAAAACTTATATTCGAATTTCTTTCTATTTCTTCTTACTTAGTTTGTCTTTTCTTCTCTCATAACATCGCGTGAAATTAGAATCTTAATAATTTAACTCTTAGTTTAATTAATTAATTTAATTTTAATTAGTCAAATTAATTCATATATGACATACTAATACGACAGACCTTACTTTAATTTAATTCTATCATTCACTATTAACATTGGACATTTATTTAGTTGATATAATAATATGTATAATATTGATATATAACGTTAGATGACTATGACAAATAGTTAGTTGACACGACCGCAACACGGTTCTACTCAGAACATCGTCGGCCATATGTCACAATTGTGTTAAATTTTTTTGAAAAATTGTTAAGTCGGATAGATATTGAAAAAAAAATCTATCGATTTTTTTTTCCCCGGTGTACAGGGAATTGTTACGGTATATGATATTAACGCCGTCTGCTAAAGGTTACCAGACGTGCAATTATAAAGGTTAAGACATTTAATATATTGCGATAGAGGTTTCAATTTTGAACGCTTTAGACACGATCGATTATGACGTGTATAGAGTTGTTTAGGACACAGTCGGTAACTAAGAAACGCTACCCTTTTCACATTGACCGTCAAGCTGTTAAGACGCGTATGACTTTCCTTCCAATGTTGGGCATGGTATTGCCATACAGATATATTTTATGCAAGTACGGACATGGGTCAGTCCATTGCTATTACGAAGATTTGAAATGATTAAAGGTCAGTACGAAGTGAAAATTAAGGAAGGATGAATTACAGTCCATGGTATTTGATTTTGCCAGACTCATAGACTCACTGTCGGCCGTTGGAAACCCCAACCGCGCGTGCATACAGCTATGACAATCTGCATACAGTAATTTGATTATTGGACAAGGACTGATAGGATATCTACATATCTATGCCATATATTTTCAAGTTATAATATGTACCTTTGTGATCAACATGCATGAATCGTCTTGGCGTGTAATCTGTATTAAATAATTGTGGACTCAATGGAACCGACTTGTCACATCAATCGTATTCCAAGGTTCAATTATCGTTCAGAATCTTCCACCCCTGCATTCGCGTAATCTTACATAGAAGGCACGATACACGATCACTCAATGAATATCAAGAAGATAAAACAATGGCCAGAATTTATAACTACTTTATTGACATTATATGGAACATTGTTCAGAGCTAACCAAACCACTACTTGCAACAGACCACTTGCAACAGATGCCTCATGAGTGTTGACGGAATCCGAAGGTATTCCTAATTCATGATGATTGATTATTATATATAACTTATTTCACGGGAAGTTTTAAATGATAAGTCAAGCTATACGCTTGCAGTTTAAAAATGTAAGTTATATTGAGTACATAATATGTAAAATATTTCATATGTGTTTTCCTTTATTCAGTGAATACTGTGGTACCCAAACTTTGCCAGCGTTCTAGTACGTGAACATTATCTGTGAAGAACTTAAGCACTTTCATTACATGAACTGTAACAGTTAAATGAAGTAAAAGGCCTATCGCGCCAGATTTAATTCTTCCAGAATAACACTTAAGTACAGTTCAGCCCGTTGTGGCAAGCAAAATATCAGTAACATTCCGACAGAGTTTTGACTAGTAGTGTGGTGACCAAATATAGTCATATACTGAGATAAGGCACCCGACCTGACATTCCTCATTTCTAGAAACCTACGCTAGTGACACTGTGCTCAGCTAACTTTCGTGCCTGGACAAATTTTATGTGACTTAAACAGACATCCGAAAAATAAGAACACCCAAGGAATCGTTCCCTGAGACAGAGAATTCAGTACGTCTTTTTGGAACTGGGGATTTCTTGGTCAAGACTGCATTTACGGGTCTGTGTGAAGGTCCTAGAATTTATTATGTTCCCAGAGGCAGCGATCAAAGCTGTAAGTATAAATGTGCGCACGTGTCCACGGCTGAATGAATAGAGTGAACGCAGGTCTGAGTGTTATTTTACCGTTGTATTTTGGCACCTATTTGCTGTCATAACTTTCTTCATGCTAGTTTTTTTTTTGCTAACAATATTTTCCCTTAAACTAGATTATAGTATCAGGTCTGTTCATACCTTGAACGGGGGGAAACTCTTAGACTCAATCATATGTATCTGGGACTCTTTGTGCTATCATCTTTCTTCTAACGGGACTGGGGGCTATCCATCGAGGGAAGATCCTAACTGTGGGTCTATCAGTTCTTGTAGCATTCCTTGATTTGTTTATGATTTGTGTATATGCGTTTTTAATGTAATTTTACAGGTTGTGACAATGACAATTTTACAATGATAAATAAACTTAACAATAAATTAATCAGCGTGTTGGTCAGCTCGTTCTAAATATCTATATAATCATTTGTTATAGTTTCCCACGTCTGTGTGTCTACCTGTCGTCACTTGAATGTGCGTGCACGTGAGTGGATAAATATATATATTTAATGTATATGTGTTAGACTGTCTGACTACTCTAGATCTGTCGTAGAAGATAGGTGAGAGAGAGAGAGAGAGAGAGAGAAAATTTCTCGCTCTCAGAGACAGCCTCTATCACAATTCTACCACCTCACTCGTGGAAATCTATTTTGTATTTCTATCTCACACTGTGACTATCACTCATTCCAACCTATTCAGAAGGGACCAACCCAAGTCTTAATTCTCCTATCAAAAATCTACGACAAATGGGGTCTCGTCTATCGGGATTTTGAACTTTGAATAGGAAGACGAGTATGATAGATATCAGCTCGTTTGGAATTTTCTTTATTCTGATATAGAGTAAGAGTGTGATGTCTTGTGAGTTTTGTATCTTTTAAAAATAACTATCCCCTAGACATATCGATCTGTTTTATGGGCGTGCTGACCACACGGCTAATAATTGTTTTTCCACAGCATTATTGAGCATTATACATTTGGTTTACAGGTTGATTTTGTCGGAATATATGTTTATTACTGATTTTGTAATACTAAACGCTGGTAAAGTGCTGTGAGTGTATAACATTCACAGGGTTCTGAAGAAGTAGGTGTTTGAGCAAAGCTAAGGAGTGCGTTCAGACAATTACGTCCTGTAAATTGCCTCCCTTACCCTAACTGTCTTCAGGGGTGACCTTGATAGTGGATTTAAAATTAAGGGGTTTTTGTCTTCCTTAAACAAATTTTGTTGCAAAAATAATTTTGGTTTCCACTGTAGCAACTTATTTTTTAGTAGTAAATCTTAACTACCATTTATTTGGCGTAGTCGTCTGCATTAGGTGCTTTATTGCCGATTAATAGCAGCGATAGTTAGACACTATATTTTTTGGAGGCGGTATCCCAGGTTATAAGTATATCATCTTTTGTTTTGGTATTTTCTCGTAAAAGGTAGGAGCCAGTGCATCTTTTTCCCTATTTCTTTCTTGACTAAGTCTCAGCCACTGATTTATTATGGCAGAAAGGGCGAAGCTTAGACAACTCCTCAGGGACGAGGCGAGAGAAGAAGGTTTGGACGGAGAAGAAGCGAAAGCTTTTGTCAGAGACGAACTTGACAGATATGATGCGGAGAGGAAAGCAGCGGAAGCTAAGGAAAAAGCAGCCGCAGATAGAGAGCAAAAGAAGATGGATGAGGAAATGGAAATCCACAGGGCAAACGAAAGAGAGAAGGAGAGACAGCATGAGGAAAGAGAGAAGGAGAGACAGCATGAGAAGGAGAGAGAGGAGAGACATCATGAGGAAAGAGAGAAGGAGAGACAGCTTGAGTTGGCTCTTAACTCTTTAAGACAGCACGAGTTGGCGCTTAAAACTCTTAAGTTCCAAAGTCGTGGTGCTGCCTCTACCTCCAGCAGTGGAGAGTCTTCTCCTCATTCTTCCTTAACTGATCAATAATAATAATAATAAATTCTTTAAGCGCCAAACACGGCGCATAAGGCAGAAACCAGTGCTCTCCAGGTTGTTCGTTGTGACGCCACTCCTCTTAGCTCTTGCAAGCATTTTTTTTAGGCCAATCGTTCTTTTACCTTCTCTTAATATTGTTCTTCTGAGTGTTTCCATTTTTTGGTCTTCCTTTTTTCAATGCTTACCCACAGGAAAGTACCCAAGTGAGCGCCTGTAGTGGTATTCTGTTGTTTTATGCATTTAAACAAATGAAACAACAATATAAAACGCATGGGGTTTTTCCTTATATAGTCGGAGACATATTTCTGCCTAGAGTCTTCTCTTATTTGTCGATTAGTCTTGATTAGTCTTAACTGATCAAACTAACCCTCAATCTCTTCAACTCAACGCTGTGTCCTTTGCTCTTGAATCTTTCCCTTGTCCTAATGAGAAGATTGACACATGGCTAGACAAATTTGAGAAAATTGCAACCCTGTACGGTTTAGAGAGGTCGCGTTGGTGTATGAAACTTTCTTAGGCCCTTAAAGGTTCTGCTTATGATGTTTATTCTAAACTGGAAAGTGGCCAACAAGACAACTATGACTTGTTGAAGAAAGCTTTGCTTGAGCGCTTTGAAATGAATGCGCGAAAGTTTCTGCAACTGTTTCGCAACAGCAGGAAGAAGAGCTCCGAAACTTTTCAGCAGTTCTCATCTCGTCTAAAGGGATACTTGACTAAGTGCCTTGAGCTTTCACAGCTCCCTTCTACCTATGAAGGTCTTGAGGAATTTGTTCTAACCGAACAAATAAAGAACACTTTGTCTGCTGATACCCGGAGATTTCTAACTGAGCAGGGTGCAGAAAAGCTTGAAGACATCTTAGAAAAGTCTGAGCGATATCACAATGCGCTAGCTGAACTACCGGCCACAAAACGTAAACCGACAGAAGAGCATTTTCGGAAAAATAATCTAGACCAATCTTCTCATGCTTCTCATGCTTCTAATCTGAATAACCACAGAGAAACTGGACATCAAAACCCCCCTCCTGAAAAATCCAAGTTCTACAAAAACAAGTACCCAAACCACAGTAAACAGTCTGATCAACCCGAGCGCCCTTTATGGCAGCGTGGCCAGAACGGTCAAGGTGGCAAAGGGAGAACCCCTGAGCACGGGACTAATGATCATAGTGAGCACACCGAGCCTAAATGCATCGGATGCTTGCTAACAGTCTCGCAAGGCGGAATTATTGACAGTGATTCCCAACCTGTTGGGGATACACCCTCAACGCGAGGTATTGTTATTATGAACGGTTCTCAAACTTCTTGTTTATTTGACACGGGGCTTTCGTATGATTGCATTGTTGCCAGAAACCTGGTTAAACCCGATCAAGAGACAGGAGAGACCGTCCAACTTTGTGGAGTTCGTAAGAGTGATGCACCTACAGCGCTTCCCATTGCATTGGTGGAGATCCACTCTGATTTTGTCAGAGGTGTGATCAAAGCGGCTGTTATGGATGACCCCATCTACCCAGTCATACTTGGCGGGAGATACGTGTGTATTGGGAAACCGGAAGAGCCGATTGTGGCAGCAGTAACTACAAGAGGGCAAACCAAGAAGGAACGGGAGCCTGCGCCTAATTTGTTACCCATGGAACTTAAAGAAGCGCAACAAAAGGACCCTACTTTGGCACCCTGCTTTAGGAAACTGCCCATGGCTAAGGAACCCAGACAGCACGGGGACATTTTTTCTAAGGATGGCGTACTTTATCGCAGAACTGGCAAGCCTGACCAAGGTTACAACCAGCTCCTAGTACCGAAACAGTACAGAAGCCAAATCATAGAAATGGGGCACTCTCTTCTTTTCAGCGGACATATGGGACAGAACGCCACAAACCAACGGATAACCACTCATTATTGGTGGCCAGGAGTAAATACTGAGATTATCAGGTATGTCAAATCCTGTGACCAGTGCTAACGTGTGCCACCCAAGCAACGGGCACCCCCAGTCTCTTTGGGTGAAATGCCAATAGTGGGAACACCATTCGAACGGGTTGTGATCGACATTTTAGGACCCTTAGAAAGGACTAAAAGAAGGAACAAGTTTATCCTGACCTTTGTCGATACATGCACTTTATGGGCAGAAGCTATCCCGCTAACATGCGCAGATGCCAAGCATGTCGCAGAAGCCCTCGTGCAGATTTTCACTCGGTTGGGATTCCCTCAACAAGTGTTGACGGATAACGGATCTCCATACCGAAACCTGTTGATGGATGAGATCGTGAAGATCTTGAGGACCCAACACATCTACACAAAGCCTTATACTCCGGCCGGAAATGGGCTCGTGGAACGTGTTAATGGAAACCTCAACATGATGTTAAGTAAACTGGCACAAGTGAAACCTGAAGATTGGGATCTTTGTATTCCTGCAGCTTTATTTGGCTACAGAGAATCTCCTCATACTTCCACAGGATTTCCGCCAGCTACGCTTTTATTCGGCAGACCCATTAAGGGCCCGCTTGAAGCCTTACTTTGGTCGCTGACAGACCAGAAGGCTGATGAGACAGTTGTCTCAGCCAGTAAATACGTATCGGAGTTAAAGGAAAGGTTGAAACTAGGATAGGACCTAGCAACGACTAACTTTAAACGAGCACGCACAAAGCACGCTAACCGATACAGGAAAGTCGCGAAAGAGAGAGAACTGGAAGCAGGAGAGAAAGTTTTGGTGTTACTCCCTACCGGAAACAACCAACTGAAGATCGGATGGCAAGGGCCGTTTACCGTCCTGAAAAAGATTTCTAAGGCTAACTACCAGATCTCTATTCAAGGAAAGGAAAAGGTTTTCCATTTAAATCTGTTAAAGAGATACTTGGACAAACCAGTGCCAACCTCCGACCATCTCCTGACGATCGCCAAAACTGACGAAGATGACGATAGTGGCAGGGAAACTCCACTGCACCCACACGAAATCTTTCAAAAATGTCAGAAGCGGCGACGCTCTTTCAAGCGCGCATGGGAGACATTCCAGAGAAAGGAAACTTTGGGAGGAGACGTGAGTAGGAATTGGAGAGATGGAGGGGGGAGATGAGAGGGAAGGAGACAGACACACTGGAGCTACGGATATAGGAAATTTATTTCCATAACGTAGACATGGAGTGCTTCCATATCTTAAAGGGGGGACGTTCTGTCACGTAGACATTTATGATCTATAAATTGCCTATATCCTCTTCTTTTTCTTTCACCCGTATCCTCTATTTTTTATCATTTTTATCCTTTTCCTGTGTTTTTCGCATTCGTACGTTTGCGACTATATATATATATATATATATATATATATATATATATATATATATATATATATATATATATATATATTTATATATATATATATATATATATATATATATATATATATATATATATATATATATATATATATATATTACTATTTTCCCATTCTAACTTTCGCCGGGTTTAGTTTCTCATTTAGAAACGCACTAGTGAGGTTATTACGTAGATGCCAGGCTCGGGAGGTTATTGCGTTGTAGGCGTAAACTGTGAATATTCGCTTTCGCCAGACTTATAGGCGAGATATCGTCTGCATTTTTTACCTGCCACACCGAGTCGCATCGGCTGAGCGCTTAGGTAAGGCGCGATAACTGACATCTCTACGACACGGTACGAGACAGTTGTCTGGAAATTCCACCTGACACGTAGTTTCTCGGTTACCTTTCTCAGCGAAAAGTGTGATCTGCCACTCGCACCTCGCTCAGTAATGAGAATAGTTAGATGTAAGTGTGAAGGCGCACCGATGGCGGTTACGTCATGCGTCTAAGAAGACAGGAGGTGTTAAGAGAAGGGGAGGCCATTGCGTGATTTTGGAAATAGCGCTCATCTTTGTCTGGTTTAAGATATTAACCAGAGTTTGAAACTAGATTTTCATTCTTGCTCCTGAATTCGCAGTAGACAGGACGTTTCGTGCTAAGAGAATAAGCTGTATAGCGAAGTCTTAGTTTGTTCTTGGCAACAATTTTGCCGAACTTCTAGACTACCAATAAATATAAGCATATAATTCTAAGTTTGTGCGATCGCCTGCAATTCTGGTTGGAGGTAATATATTATATTAAGTATCTAATATTTTGTGAAGTGAGTAAGTGTTAAATCGCTTATTTTATTTCCTGAGTTCTTGTGTGCAGAGTGAATAATTTATAAGTTGGTTAGATTTCTCTAGCTGATGAGTTACAGTGGAAAACAGAATAAAGTATAATTTCTAGCTTAAAGCCAGGTAGCCATAAGGAATTAACTTTAACTGCTAAATAATCAGACGAGAATAATTTTTCTAAACTAACTTATAAATACTAGATGCCTCGTGAGTTTTGACGGAATCCGTAGGTATTCCTAATTCATGATGATTGATTGTTATATATGGGACCCCAAGATGCAGCAATAGTGAATGCAGTCAGCGACCCATAGCTGTACTGCTTGCATCAGGACCAGCGAACCAGAGCTGGTCAAGACCGCACTCCACCTCCACGTGGTGGTCCTGGAAACTGTCTGCAGCAGTGCATTCTGGCTGAGCGAGTGCGGATCGCAATGGGAAGGCAAACCCGATCCCTACAAAATGCCGTGCTGAAGTCGGATGTGTCGACCGAAAGGTGCAGATATCACAGCTTAGGCGTAAACAGACACAACGCAACCACCGTCCTTTTCAGGACGAACGAGGAAGAAGAAGATCGTTATATATAACTTATTTCACGGGAAGTTTTAAATGATAAGTCAAGCTATACGCTTGCAGTTTAAAAATGTAAGTTATATTGAGTACATAATATGTAAAATATTTCATATGTGTTTTCCTTTATTCAGTGAATACGGTGGTACCCAAACTTTGCCAGCGTTCTAGTACGTGAACATTATCTGTGAAGAACTTAAGCACTTTCATTACATGAACTGTAACAGTTAAATGAAGTAAAAGGCCTATCGCGCCAGATTTAATTCTTCCAGAATAACACTTAAGTACAGTTCAGCCCGTTGTGGCAAGCAAAATATCAGTAACATTCCGACAGAGTTTTGACTAGTAGTGTGGTGACCAAATATAGTCATATACTGAGATAAGGCACCCGACCTGACATTCCTCATTTCTAGAAACCTACGCTAGTGACACTGTGCTCAGCTAACTTTCGTGCCTGGACAAATTTTATGTGACTTAAACAGACATCCGAAAAATAAGAACACCCAAGGAATCGTTCCCTGAGACAGAGAATTCAGTACGTCTTTTTGGAACTGGGGATTTCTTGGTCAAGACTGCATTTACGGGTCTGTGTGAAGGTCCTAGAATTTATTATGTTCCCAGAGGCAGCGATCAAAGCTGTAAGTATAAATGTGCGCACGTGGCCACGGCTGAATGAATAGAGTGAACGCAGGTCTGAGTGTTATTTTACCGTTGTATTTTGGCACCTATTTGCTGTCATAACTTTCTTCATGCTAGTTTTTTTTTTTTGCTAACAATATTTTCCCTTAAATTAGATTATAGTATCAGGTCTGTTCATGCCTTAAACGGGGGGAAACTCTTAGACTCAATCATATGTATCTGGGACTCTTTGTGCTATCATCTTTCTCCTAACGGGACTGTGGGCTATCCATCGAGGGAAGATCCTAACTGTGGGTCTATCAGTTCTTGTAGCATTCCTTGATTTGTTTATGATTTGTGTATATGCCTTTTTGATGTAATTTTACAGGTTGTGACGTAAGTTTACAATGATAAATAAACTTAACAATAAATTAATCAGCGTGTTGGTCAGCTCGTTCTAAATATCTATATAATCATTTGTTATAGTTTCCCACGTCTGTGTGTCTACCTGTCGTCACTTGAATGTGCGTGCACGTGAGTGGATAAATATATATATTTAATGTATATGTGTTAGACTGTCTGACTACTCTAGATCTGTCGTAGAAGATAGGTGAGAGAGAGAGAGAGAGAGAGAAGATTTCTCGCTCTCAGAGACAGCCTCTATCACAATTCTACCACCTCACTCGTGGAAATCTATTTTGTATTTCTATCTCACACTGTGACTATCACTCATTCCAACCTATTCAGAAGGGACCAACCCAAGTCTTAATGCTCCTATCAAAATCTACGATAACCTGGAATGAACTAGATACAGAAATGAGGGTGATGAGGATAACGCTGAAAGAACTTGAGCGGACAGGAGGATTTGGCATGTGTTGCTGAAGGCCTATGTCACGTGACAGGAGGACTTGGCATGTGTTTGCTGAAGGCCTATGTCACGTGACAGGAGGATTTAGCATGTGTTTGCTGAAGGCCTATGCTCCCTGGGCAGCTAAAGTGTATTGATTGATTGAACCTCAGACATGAAGCGCAATGATGATGAAATTGATGGTGACATAGTGGTGATAATGATGGTGACATAGTGGTGATAATGATGGTGACATAGTGGTGATAATGATGGTGACGTAGTGGTGATAATGATGGTGACATGGTGGTGATAATGATGGTGACATAGTGGTGATAATGATGGTGACATAGTGGTGATAATGATGGTGGATCAGGATTCAGGTGTCTTTTCAGTCTTTTGCCGCTGCTGGCACAGCAACTGTCCAAACTGGACTTTTTTCGACGACTTTATTGGTGCAGTTTCTTGAAAAAAAGAGGATCCCGTTACACGCCCATTGAGGCGTATTGGGAATATGGTGTTAGGCCCATATTTTTTTGACCGTCGGCACACTAGGGGTGATGTGATCAGTATGACGCCGGCCGCCTTAACCTTCCCAGAGTTGCTCTGGTACCCATTTGGGGCTAGGTCGACCCAGTAGCCGTTTGTGGCCTAAAAATTCCCACCTCATCTGGCGATCGAACCATAGACTACTGCGCTAGGAAGCCAGTGCACTAACCACTTATGCTACAGCGGCTCCTGCAGTTTCCTGGAGTGACAAATAACATCCCCTTCCTTTTTACGAACGAACGAATGAATCTTTCTTTCATAATAGTAAAGAACTTGACATTATTGTTTTTTAATATTTCTGCACTGTAATAACACATTTCACGCATCCGGAGTTCAGTGTTTTCAATCTTGGGGTATAATTCTTTTTTAATCATTCCTCTCCCAACAAGAAAAGACAGTTTTCAACTCTTCAACTGTCACTTTTTTTAGATTAACGTGGAGTTGCGTGCCGATCGCTGGTTGGCGAAGACTCCACTCACACGTCTAGGAGTTCCCATCCATGCATCGTTACCAGCTGCATCGGAAAGCCATCAGTTCCTGGGCATATCAACTTTCGTATGGAAGATAAATTAGTTCTGACGAATACGATGCCCATGTTATCGAAAGAAGAGTCCCAGTTGTAGTAAATAAATAGTTCATCTGGATACAGTTATTCGAGAGAATGTCCTCACACCGGATGATGTCGCAATTAATAAACAAATATAACTGACCAGATTTGAATAACCGGCAGTAGTGCTTCTAAATTTAGAGATGTACACTAATAGGGTTCAATAGATCTAGGATATTGCTTTTCTGCGAGTTCTATTTCACCAACATGACTTAGATCGGTTCAAACATCCCACAGAATTCCCGTTATGAAACAGGCGATCTAGAATTTGTAGAGACCTATCAACAAAACATCTATCTCTATTTGGGACATTTTGTGCCATTAATAAAGCGGTGAGAAAATCTAGTCTGCTCGCGCAGTAATAGCTTAAGCCAGAACTCATTACTAAAGATCTAGATAACCACCTCTAATCTTGAAGAATGAGTAAATAATCGGAGGAGAGAGGAGGAATAAGAGGTGCCAACGGATAGAGAGACATTTGGTCGAATGAGTAACGACGAAATGTAAAGATCGAATGAGAGAGAAAAACACCATAGGAAAATAAGAAATAATAAAGAGAAAAAGACAGCCAACCAGACAGACCAATAGACGTTATCACATTGACAGATATATAGAAAGTAAGACAGACGGTTTTGTAAGACGTTAGGTAGGAAATTGGGTAGGTGGGTAAGTTAGGTTAGATTAGACAGATAGACAGTTAAAGAGGCAGGAAAACTGACAGATATACATGCACGAAAACAGACAGACAGACAGCTAGACAGCTAGACAGATAGATAGATAGATAGATAGATAGATAGATAGATAGATAGATAGATAGATAGATAGATAGATAGATAGATAGATAGATAGATAGATAGATAGATAGATAGATAGATAGATAGATAGATAGATAGGTAGATAGATAGATAGATAGATAGATAGATAGATAGATAGATAGATAGATAGATAGATAGATAGATAGATAGATAGATAGATAGATAGATAGATAGATAGATAGATAGATAGATAGATAGATAGATAGATAGATAGATAGATAGATAGATAGATAGATAGAACTTTATTTTCAAAGGGTTGAGAATTGGGCTCACAGGCCCGTCTGACATTCTGCCCTTCCTTTCTCTCGTCTTTTATACTGATTTCATTTATTCTCACATATATTTTACCCATCAATTCAAGGAATTCAACGTTGTAAAGGTAAAATACTGTAATAGCATACTCACATTCACAGTATCTAATTATAAACATGAAATAGAATATGTTGAAAAGTACAAACTAAGTATTACCATGAAACAAAATATGTTGAAAAGCACTAACATCATCATTAAACCTACACTCGATATTATACCATTCGTTCGGAAAAATAATCACATTAGGGGGGCAGATAATCAGAACTCATAAAGTATTCGAAAAGTTTACGATTGTATGAATAGGGACTGAGGTTGTTATGTTTTAGATAATGTGGAAGATAGTTCCAAAGATGGAGCAGCAGAGTAAGCTAAGCTTTTCTTGAATAAGTCAAGCCTAGGCTTGGGCACTTGTATTTTGTTAAGGCGTTGACTGCGTCTTTCATTGTATTTGAACATTGGCCACAGATAGATAGATAGATAGATAGATAGATAGATAGATAGATAGATAGATAGATAGATAGATAGATAGATAGATAGATAGATAGATAGATAGATAGATAGATAGATAGATAGATAGATAGATAGATAGATAGATAGATAGATAGATAGATAGATAGATAGATAGATAGATAGATAGATAGATAGATAGATAGATAAAGTCAGCCAGCGGCCTGAAAATTAGAAAAATTGCTGGCACTGACCCAGAAAATGTCCTCATTCGGAAATGCAATGTGAACCAAGATTACAGGAGAGACTGATTACCGCTGATAACTAATGGGGTTGCTCGTGCTACCCCTCTGAGAGCTTTTAGGGTCTTTTATTATTCATGTCAGTGCTCACTCGCCCGTGCATGATCTTAAGATACAAGCTATAAAGTGTAAGCGGTGGAAGTTAAGAACGCCAGAAGATATTTTGTGCGCTAATGTTTCTCTGGTATATCAAAGTGTGCTAACTTTAAGACAGAGACAACCCAACAAAGAATAATAGGGACAGGCGGAAAGGCAACCGAACTGGTGGATGAATGGATAAACATACCGACTGAAAGATGGACTGAGAGTTATCTTCTTATATAATATTCTTGGTATGCCCGCAATGAAACAGCTCTAACTGGGGGAGGCAATCATTAATTAGTTAAGGTTAAAAATACAGCATATAACAAGGCGATATAAAGGTTATTATTTAGAATGTTTGCCTTTCAAATAAACCCTCGTCCATTTGATTTTTTCGGGGGTTTTTTAATCGTTTGTCATTGTCACGGTATGTTTAATGACATCCGTAACAGCGTGTGCTTCGCTGGGAGCATAGCCGGCTGGTTTTTATTGACAGCTCAGAGTTTTAGTCAGACTTGTTGAGTTCCCGTTAACCCGAGATCACCCTATGTGGTCAGGTGATTAGGAACCACGGTTCAGACGAGAAAGTATTCAGTTCCTAAAGCCCGCTTGTACAGAGCGGTAGAGATAGCCGGGAGACAAACCTGTAAGCCATTTTGTATTTGGCGCTTATTGCATTAACAGAATGTTTTCTACCGTATGCGTGATCTTTGTCCTGCTATATTGTTCGGTTTTCCTTGAGTCGAATCTAGCTATCGTTAGCAAGCAATTTTGAAGTTTGTTTAGATTTAAGTTGTTGCGGTCATGTTTGATTTGGCCTTGATGAAGTGCTTTTTGCAGCCTTTTGTAAATAATTGTATTGTTGATAGAAAGTGTTTTGAAAATGTCTTCTCACGCCGTGTCTTCTCTGTGTGGCTGTGTTTAATAAAGCAGGGGTTCTCTCCAATTATTTAGTGTGGCACTACGTTGTGTGATCCTCTAGACTGTTACGAGTCATTTTTAATGTCGCACGGAAGGTCCTGGGTTCGATTCCTGGGTCAGCCACTCACGTCTGTTGTTTTTCTGATGACGAATATTTTCGTCCACGCACCAGATTGCTTTGTGGGCGCGAAGTCCAGTCAAGAGCAGCCATTATTTGCATCTCAAATTCTAAACAAAAGGTAAATAACTTGCTAATTTGCTATGGATCTAAACCCAACTACCCTCGTCTATCTAGAACATTGTACATTAAATGTTTTCTGCATAAGATCTACAAATTCATTTATCTTACCTACTGTGACATGTAATGGAAACGAGTCTACAGTAATCTGACAGCCTGTTGTAACCTCATAGGTGCTCTGTGATTTGCTAGCTAAAAACATGCATTATACTGTCTGTCTTTACTTACACAGCTTACTCTTTCGTCCCCGCCTCTTTTCTTTTAACACGAGTTAACACAGTGTTTACAAACTTGGTGACCTGTCAATCAAAACAGGAAAACAAATCAGGCTTTGTTTACCTCGTCCACCCACGCGAGCTCATCTGTCAATCATAATACCTCTCACGCAGACAGCACGTGAGAGAGACGAAACACAGACCCTTTTGAAGTTTTTACTCAAGGAAAGTTTAGAATCCTCTGTGTTCTTCTATCTCGAGGCACGGGCATTTTAAAGAGAAACCCTTAGTCGTAACGAAAGCCTCAGATGTCGGTCAACAGCGCCAGACGAGAGAATCTGGTAGCCGAATTGTAAGCTTTCATCTTGAGCGCTAGTTTCTGAATTCTTCCGTTCCACACAGTAGCGTGAAATTAAAAACATTAGAGATCAGAGCAATCTAATGATATATATACTGCTGTTTTCTTAACCCAACTATCAGAAGTCAGTCAGAATTTAAATAGTCTAGCGCAGTCCTAGAACCAGTATTTCTTGTGGATATGGTGTATTAGTGTTCGTGGAGATTTTCATTCTGAATTTTCTGGTAAAAGGATAATAGTGCTAATGATTTAAGAAGTGATAGCTTTTAACATTTATTCTCCACTTAGATTTTTCTCGCTAGTAAAACGAGTGAAATAAAGTAACTCGTAGCGACTTCATACCAGATATTCAATTAAAATGTTAAATCATGCCACCCGCTACCCACACAACTTAGACGGTAATCATGTTAACAGTGCAGGCAGACGCGACACTTAATCTCTACAGTAGAGAAATAAACCCGACGGTTTAGCTGACCGGACTTATTGGCATTAAAGCGACTGATAGTGGAAGTATAGAATACACGTTATATTTCATTTTGTATATTTGTTATTATAAGTGTCTATTATTTTAATACCATACGACAAACTATCAGACGCCGACAATTTAATAGCTATTTAATGACAGGCGATCATTGTTTAGGTAGCGTGTATGGAGAAATTAAGTAATAATTAATATTGTACGCTGACCGCGGCGCGAGCAGGGGCGGGCGAGTTAACATAACTCAGCCCGACAGAACTCAGCCGCCAGCGACGTCTGCTAGCGTGTAGTCGTAAGGAAACACCGTGTGCTTTTAAGCCTAGTCAGGACTGACGGAGTGGAGAAGAGACCGTCTTGTCCCTGTCTGTGTCTATATATAGTAGTAGCATTTTTTCCATAAATTTTTTCTTGTATTCTTCGCAGACCTGATCAAAAGGGTGTCCAGCGGTATTCTTTTGTTTTGTTAATTTTCTCCTTTACTTGACATTTATAAACGTTCACTCGCCAAATGGTATTTGAGAACAATAAAATTTACCACTGGACTTACAAACTCCAGATTTATATTTTTACCAGCCACAGTGGTGTACGTATAAAATTATTATTGTTCCCGACTCCTGACAGTCGTAATTCTAGTGGAGTAAATCCCTAGATACATACGCTGTTCAGAATCGGCGCTCTAACACAAAGTTGGCCGATAGAAGGACCATCATCATCTTTCATAACATTTCTTAGCAACCAGATGTTTCCCAATACTGGAAGTATTTCCCCATGAAAGGGTGAACCTCAAGAACTCTCACAGATTTAACTATTTGTGGTAACACCTATATCCAGGAGAAGCACCATATTAGGCGTTCACCTCACTAGTTAGTTTATGGGGATGAACTGTGGCCAATTTGGATCTGCGACAACTGGGGTGACAGAATATTAAGTGAAATAGATAAGATATTCATGGACTAACTCTATTACCAAGGGATATTACAGACCTACCATACCAGGCAATTAGGTAAGAGTGTGAGAGTGGCCACTGCTTGAAAGAGTGTGTGAGTATTTTTCCTTGTTTGCTAGAAACTATCCATATATCTGATTTGCCTAAATTTTGTTTACTTTACTGGGTCTCATAGAGTACCAATACTGTTCATTCCGTAACATAGTGCTAACCTTCAACCTTTTAGTTAATAATTTTTGGGTTTTTTCTCCATTCTGGGAGGGTGCACTTTTTCTGCTTTATTTCATATGCATATAAATGACTCTGATCTTTTTATTTAGATATTCTGATGTTGTCGATTTTAATGATAATAAACTACAAAGAAACTTACCTTTGTGTGTTGGTCAGACCCTTACCCATTTATCCGTAGTTTTTCACGTTTGTGTGTCTTGTTGTCACATAGCTGTGTGTGTGCAGAGTAACAAATCTATTCTTGATAGGGAGGCAAAAGCTGTCTGGTAATAAAGTACAGTCGTACGGATAGGCTGGAGGAGACAACCTGATCACTCCAGAGACATATTTTCCCTCTATCTACTGTGATGCTGTATTGTAATTCTGTCTTTTCAACAGGCCCAATCTTCTTCTCTTTCTTAAATTATTATGTGTTTGGTCTTTTTCTGTAGATATTTTATTGGGTTCTATGACGGTAGGTTTTGTTCGCACCAGTTTTCTTTTCTTTAAAGTTAATTGCGATCACGATTGTCTTTCTTTGTAAAATTATCGCGATCACGTAGTCCCAGTTTCTTTGTTAAGAACTATCGTGGTCAGCGTAACATGACGTAAGGGGGAAACGCGCGTGGTCAGGATACAAGGGTAACGACGTACTTTCAAATCTATTGGCGTAGACCCCGTTATAAATTTTGTAAGGATTTCCATTGGTTTAAAAAGAAGCTTTAGCTATGACGTAGGCCGAAAGTCCGCGGGGATTTTCCTTGAGGGCTCTTGTAACGGACCCCTTTGTCAGATGGAAGTCACTACCGTGAATCCAGTATTTATCGTTCTGCTGCAAGCGGAAGAAAACGCGATAAATTGGTATGTTCATATTTTAATTAGAGCCGTAATATTAGTGGTTTTTAATAGAGTCGTAGTCTGATTTAGTATAGTTTTCTTCGGGAAGTTAACTTATAAGTTATAAACGTAGTGCCATTCGTTACTATCTTTGTAGAAACGATGTAAATGTAAAGTGTGCATAATTCTTTCTAGGATAATTGGTAGTATATATAGGAGTGTGTGTGAAGTCTTGAGATAGTCACTGTGTGAGGGTTAGCTATTATATACATGGGCGTTCTGTAGTATGTAGAATGTTGGGTAAACCACCATTAATTTCTGTATATTTACAAGTGTAATTTTATTGGGCATCTAATGGTGCGTATGTTATTTTATTGCGCCTTAAATGTTTGGTAAGGCAGTAAGGGATGTAATGTATACGTGAACTGTATTGCTTAGAGGAGTAAAGTATTCCTAGCGAGAGGAGTAATTAAAATGTTGGGTTTAAGTCGGGAAACCTCATGTGTAATGTTATAAAGGAGACCAAGGAATTTCGGACAGGAGATTTCCCTAGTTTGAATGTTTCACACGTGGTTAGCCATGCGTAAAAAAAGATTAAGGTCAGACAGTGTCGGGAGTTTGTTTACTTACCGGGAAGATTTAAGGGGAAGGGGAGTAGAAGGAGTGAGATAGAAAGACACGTGGGTAGCAATATTTTATGTATCGCTGTGCATAGCGGGTGAAGGGGAGTAGAAGGAGTGAGATTGAAGTGACACGTGGATAGAAATATTTTATGTATCGTTGTGCCTAGCGGGTGAAAGGGAGGTATATGTTAGAGATGAGTTATGGTTGAAGCTGTTGTACATTTGATGCATTTCTTTTGTCTACAGCGGTTCCCGGTACAGTAGGACAGTGTAGTTTGTACCATACAAATTACCAACGGCAAAGTTGGCATTGCAGGAGCCGAGAGCTCGATCATTTTACCACTCCAACAACGGCACGTGTCCGGAAGATTGGTCTAATTTTATGCAGCCAGAAATAGCGGCTGGGTTCCTCTAAACCTTGAGCGCGTTATCGGGGAAAGTGCTATATCTTAATCAAGTACTTCGTGCTGGTTAATCAAGTCATCAGTGCAGTCGTCAGAAAACAGGAGAAAGGTTGATCATTCCTGGTTCTGATTAAGTAAACGAGATAAGGCGTAACGGAGACGCCACCTCAGCATATATCGAGAGTGTCAGAGAGACACTGAAGCAAAGAAAGAGAGAGAGAGAGAGCGAGGGAGAGGAGATAGCCGGGGCCAGTAGGGTCTGATGATATCCTCAGAGGATAGCCTTTGAGAAATAGACGTTACAAAAGTCTACTAGTGTAGCAGTCCAGTGTTTTAGTTAGCGGCGCTTATCGCCCAATGTGTTGGAAGCTGTGTAGACATTTTATTTAGGCAGGGTCAGCAGGACAGAGACATTAGCCAATCTTACAGTAGTAGACAGTGGGGGCTATAGTTGATGCCCCACCAGTTAGATTGTGGTTTCAATCACTAATCATTCTATTTTCCCCAGCAGGGTGACTGACAGAGTGAATGTGGTTGTGGTTTTTATGTGGCTATCTATGTAATTGGTTCTTTGCTTTTACAGGTATGTGCAACAGTGCACGATATTTCTTTCTTTGCTGTATGATAACTGTTTTTGTGTTTTATTGTGTAAATAAAATATCTATGTACTGTACACTGGATCAGCTTCTATACTATACTGTACCTATCTGTTGTCTGTATAATGGTGTCTGTGGTCGTTATTTAAACCATATCTCACTAGTACGTCTGCTAGGAGTCAAATAATGGAGATGGTGAAGTGAAGAAAACAGATTTATCACAGTCGGCAAGAAGGACAAGAGGTGGCAAAGCAAACGTTTTAAGAAATTTAAAAGGTAAATCATTCTTTACACCTCAAAATACAATAATGAGAAAAAATAAAGAGCCGTAAAAAAAACCCATTAAAATACGAGATTTAAAAAGAAAAAAAAAACGCATCAAAAAATCAATAGTGGAGCAAAACAGATGTCATGTTAAGAAAACAAACAGGAGACTACACAAAGGAAAGGAATAAAAATACCAGCGCGCTTTTAGCTCTCATATAACAGTATCTTATCAAAGTACATGGAACAGTTTTAAAATGAGTCAACAGATTAAAACACCTGGGCACGTTCATGACATCGGATGGAAGATGCAACTCAGAAGTGAAGAGTAGAAAGCCCAGGTAAATAAAGCATCATATACAATGAAAAATATTTTATCCATCAACTTTTTGTCAATAGAAGTAAGAGAGTTCACCCTGACATGAGGAAATGAGTCATGGATGATTAGTATACAAATAAGAAAAGCACTAGAGGCCATGGGAGCCGCGGTAGCATGGTTATATAGTTCTCCCATGACGTTGGCTTTCTGTATCAGGCCTCTCTCTCTCCCATAAAGTGTCTCCCTCAAAGAGGCTGGTGAGTGGATTGATCTTAATATGTTCCTTTCATAGAATCCACATTAGTGAAGAATACATATTATACTGCTTGTTTGTCGTCCCCACATAGAAGTTATCTGTTTCCAAACTGTTTGTTGATCGGATGGTATTTGAATCCTGAATTACCGGTAATGTCTGAAAATTATCAGTTGATCGCTTCTTGACAAATGGTAGTAAGCTTCTATAACATCTAACTTTGGTTGTATTGTATGGTAAAGACGTTGTTTCAATGTATTCTATTACTATGTACTACCTTTTTTTTGCATACATCGGACTGTATTTTCACCTTACTGTTGGTATGTTTGTCAATAAACTCGAATCATGCTCTTTTTAATGGTGGAAGCATGCTGTTTATAATTTGAAGCAACGTAGGCAGGAATATTTCTTTTAAAAAAAAACTTCAGCACATTATGTATATTTGGAAGAAATGTGCGTTGTTTCAACGGGTGCGCAATTTAGTTCATGGGTCGAAAGACGCCATGAAAAATTGCAACTTTGGTGGGAAAATATAGGACTAAGGTTACAAATAAGACAAATTTCTAATAAGTGACTTCTTACAGCCAAATTTTGCAGAGCGCCGAACAAGACCTCGCCCTAAGAATCGAACAGATTCACGTCTCAATACCTTCTGTTCCAAAAAAATCCAACCACGCTCTTCTGGTCCTCGCATCACATTCAAAATTTACTCACGTCCCAAAACATCGAACTCATTCAAAGCTAATCATTGACTCACCACAATCTCAGGTACCACTCAGACAGTCCCCATGTAAAAAAAATTGAAACTCAATACAGTACTCGCATGTCAGCACAGTCAAACAGCGCCTCTCGGCTTCCCACGGAGTACAAGTGTTCACTAAAAGTGGTCCTTATCAATACAGAAATACCTTGATAATAGTAAACATCAAAGAGGAAAATATTCCTTTTGCTCTCTTGTCAAACATGCCTAGTTCAAATCATAAGTATGATCGGCTTCTTCTTCCTCTTTTCTTTCTTCTTCTCCTTATTTTCCTTCTTCTTCTTCTTCTTCTTCTTCTTCTTCTTCTTCTTCTTCTTCTTCTTCTTCTTCTTCTTCTTCTTCTTCTTCTTCTTCTTCTTCTTCTTTATTTTCCTGTCTTCTCCGTCTTCTCCTCCGCATTCTCCTTCGTCTTCTCCTTCTTCTCCTTCTTCTCCTTCTTCTTCTTCTTCTCCTTTCTTCCTCTCCTTCTTCTTCTCCTCCTTCTTCTTATTCTTCTTCTTCTTCTTCTCCTTTCTTCTTCTTCTCCTTTCTTCTTCTCCTGTCTTCTTCTCCTTTCCTCTTCTCCTTTCTTCTTCTCCTTTCGTCTTCTTCTTCTTCTTCTACTAAATCTTCTTCTGTTCCCTTTCCGCTCCGTATGAACATGTAGCCACCACTGTAGCTGTTCTCCTTGAATAAAATCGACATTGAAGCATTCATGCTCTCTTGCAGCTTTTCTTTATGTAGAAATTATTTGTACACGATGAGGTGTCAGGCGCATGCACAGTCGACTCTCATAGTGAGCTTGGCTATAGGTGGGAAGATGACATCGGTAGATAGCCAGGGTGGAGTCTGTCATAGCGCGCCACCAAGACATGAGACATAAAAGATTGGAGATGCATTGCAGCCGACCTTCGTCTAATGTCTAGTATATCCAGTTAGACTTTGAAGAAGTGTCTAATGTCTAGTATATCCAGTTAGACTTTGAAGAAGTGTCTAATGTCTAGTATATCCAGTTAGACTTTGAAGAAGTGTCTAATGTCTAGTATATCTAGCTAAAATGTTAACAACTTTCTCATGTCTAGTATATCTAATTAAAAATACACATATTAGCTATCTCATGTCTAGTGTAAATCAGCTAAATTAGAAAGCAATTTAGAACTTCTAGTTCCGTGTTAGGCAACGCAGTAGGTGTGTGGATCTACTTTATAAACGCTGACCTCTCTAAAGATCTACCTTGCTTAAATCATATCTATTTTCAGGTTTCAGAGTTTCTGGAGTCGTGATTAAGTCCAGTCTATCTGTAACTTCTGTCAGAGCCGAACTATCTGCTTCCAATAATCTCATCAAAGGGCGGCGGGAAATTAAAACAAAATAGTTTACCAAATGTTACCTGCACTTTATGTAGGTTTTAAAGATAATTTTGTGCTGTTTAGTATTAATTATGATAAGGTACTGTAAATCTGTGTAACTGTTATTGTACTGTTACAATGTTGGGATTTTGTTATTTTATTATTTAAGTATTATTTAAGATACATGTGAGAATAAATGGATTCAGTATGGAAGACGAGAGAAAGGAAGGGCTGAATATTAGACGGGCCTGCGTGCCCAATTCTAAACCCTTTGAAAATAAAGTTCGTTCGTTCGTTAGTTCGTTCGTTCTTTTTCCGTCAAATCGAGATCTACCAAATGATGCCTTGGGATCTACCGGTAGCTCAAGATTGTCTGGTTGCCGCTCTCTGATCTAGTTTATCCAGCTACCATTAGATGCATTGTCTCATATCTAGTTTATTCAGCTAAAATTAGATGCATTGTCTCATATCTAGTTTATCCAGCTAACACTAGATGCATTGTCTCATATCTAGTTTATCCAGCTAACACTAGATGCATTGTCTCATGTCTAGTTTATCCGGCTAACATTAGATGCATTGTCTCATATCGAGTTTATTCAGCTAAAATTAGATGCATTGTCTCATATCTAGTTTATCCAGCTAACACTAGATGCATTGTCTCATATCTAGTTTATCCAGCTAACACTAGATGCACTGTCTCGTGTCTAGTTTATCCGGCTAACATTATATGCATTGTCTCGTGTCTAGTTTATCCGGCTAACATTAGATGCATTGGCTCATATCTAGTTTATCCATCTAACATTAGATGTATTGTAGCGTGTCTAGTTTATCCGGCTAACATTATATGCATTGTCTCGTGTCTAGTTTATCCGGCTAACATTATATGCATTGTCTCGTGTCTAGTTTATCCGGCTAACATTAGATGCATTGGCTCATATCTAGTTTATCCAATGCTAAAATTAGAAGCATTGTAGCGTGCCTACTCTATTTATCTTGAATGACAGATGTTATCTTATATCTTTCATCTCCATCTAAAATCAAATGAATCGTCCCATGTATCCAGCTAAAGTGCTTGTCCCATCCAACATGCTTGGTAGGTTTAAATTTGTCCCATATATATATATTAGGATTGATTTTAAAAACCTTAATCGATTAATCGATTTTCTTTTTAATCCAAGATTAATGGATCATTTTCGAACAATTTGAAAAATTATAAAAAGTCATAAATAGCATTCTTAAATCGCTAAGGTCTTCATTAAAAGAAGCTCTCACGGCAATGAGAAGTGAAGTTGAAACGTCGAAAGGAACTCGTGGGGAGAAAGCAGCTGAAGGTTGTCACCTCCAGGGGCGCATTCAAATAGTCAGTTTTGACTGAAGGGGCTATTGAGGACTTTCTTTATTTCACTTGTTAAGGCAACATCGTCCTGTAAATATATACTGAAAATACTAAAAACATTACAACCAAACAATGTATTATTAGTAACCATACTTGCTAAATTTCATATTACAAACCTCTAACATAGCACGTGCTGTCCCATGTCAGCAAAAAAAAAAAAAAAAAACGTAACCATTGCTGAAAATGCAATAATCGATTATAATGTGTTTCACAAATTAATCGATTAAAAATATTAAAGGGTTAATCGATTAATTAATCGTTAAAGATCCTTGCCTTAATATGTAGACAGACAGACAGCCAGCTAGCTAGCCAGCAAGCCAGATAGCCAGAGAGCCAGAGAGCCAGACAGACAGACAGACAGACAGACAGACAGACAGACAGACAGACAGTTAGATAGATAGATAGATAGATAGATAGATAGATAGATAGATAGATAGATAGATAGATAGATAGATAGATAGATAGTTAGATAGATAGATAGATAGATAGATAGATAGATAGATAGCGGCGAGAATCCCAATGTGTTCTATGAATATGTTTGTGGCTGGTAGGTTTCTAATTTTTAAATTTTACCAGGGCAGCGGCCTTATGGCCTACTCTTTACGATTTTCCAACTGCCGTGGGATTTTTAACGTCTGCAACCTGGACACGGGACCGCCTATTTGTTTGCCTGTATCCGCATCAGATCTCAGTACCCAGGAGACCGGGGGGGGGGGGGGAAGTATCACATCATTATGACCACTGGTTCTGAAAAAAATAATTTATGGAAAGCAACGAGGAAGAAACGGAAAGAAGACCTTTATCAGATGGCACAGACAGGCGGACTTCGCATATTTCTGCTGGTCCTTGGTCCTTGGGAACTGAAGCAAAGCTGTGGTGTTTTATCACAAGATGGTAACCAGGACAGACATATGGGCAGAAAAGAATCCACGTTTCATCTTTTTTTCTATAATACCTCTTTCATCCCTGTCACTACGAAGACCATCTCCACCCTGACATTTCCCGCGAGGTAATGTCAGAATAAATTGCCCTTATCGTGTGCATCTTACTCCACTCTCCAACCGAATATTTATAGAACTTGCACCAGATGTGAAGCCTTTAATTGCCACTTGTTAATCTAGAACACTCCCGTGACACCAGGGATATTTAATTGGGAACGTAACACGGCCTAAAAGATCTTATTATGCCTTAAAAATTAGAAAAGATTTAACTGGCATAGAAAATATACCCAAAATCTGAAATTGCTGAAAAACAAAAATGTGGTACAAAATAAATGAAGAAAATTATAAGGAAGCAAAGAAAGATACACGATGATCTACAATTTCTTCTTCCTTTTTCTTCTTTGATTCTTAGCCGCCTACTGTCAAAAAAGTCAGTGGCTATGACGTCTGGTGGCGTCTTGTGTGGCAGCAACAAACTGCTTCCACTTTGCTCGGACGGAGGCCATTCTTCGTGCAGTGCCCCAGCTCTGGTACCTTTTTTGCATCTCGGCCTGCACAGTTCTCCACCAAGTTTTTAATTTTCCTCTCTTTCGCTTTCCTTCAGGGATCCATAGTATAGCTGTTCTTGTGATAGCATCGGTGTCTCTTCTGAGGACATGGCCAACCCAACTCCAGCGTCTGCTAGCTATGACGGTGTGCATATATGTACTCTTGTTTGCTCCGAGTAAGTAGTTCTTGTTTGGTGATGATATTCGGCCCAAAAAAATTCGCAGAATTTTCCTTAGGCAGATTGTGTGGAAAAAGGACAATTTCGACATTTACTTCTCCGTTACTCTCCAGCATTCCGCACCATAGAGAAGCTCAGAAAGTACACATCTCTCATATAATCTTAATTTGATGTTTGTAATTCAGAATTTAGGAAAGCTTTAAATAACATATAAAGGTGCCCCACGTGAACAACACACATTAAAACTATCATCAATGTATTGCAAGTTGATTACATTATTACAACCAAATGACAATATAAAAATCTCACACTTCCACTATGTATAACTCCCCATGAATCTCTGAGGCGACAAAGAAATAAAGAACAACTGCTCCTTTAGGCATGTCGTAAAATGCAGCTAATATGCGGTTGTGCATGAGGCTGGCAGCCTCATCATGTGAAGCAGATTGCTACAGAAACAACCACTACAGGAGCACATATATAGAAATAACGTTATTAGGGCACACAACATTTAGTATGATAAGAAAACATATAGAAAAGTATGCGATAACATCCATCACAGGTAACACATTAGTAGACTAAATCATTGACATGAATCAACGTTGTTTTAAAAACCGTTTCATCTAAGATCCCTTGAGCTTTACATATTAGTCGTAATTCAAATATTTTCTTCTTCTTTTTCTTCTTCTTCTTCGTACACTCTCAGACGTCCACTTGAATGTTTTCAAAGAAAGTAGTAGTCAGTTTGAGGCTATCTGAAGCTCTGTAGAGCTTTTCCACGAATGATACTAGTGTAGGCCGTATGCGGTTTCTCTGTTCCGCATATGTTGGGCAACTTTGAAGCAGATGTTCAGCCAGTAATTCTTGCCCTTTGCCCTCTGTGTAACCCAGAGGAACTCTACGGAGTTGGTGACATTTTGCTTACTTTGTAATGGCGTAATCATCAAGCGGCGTACGTTTCACTTAGTGCCCCTAGATCTATAGAGAGTTACGCCAACTATGTCAGAATCGAAAACGAGGCTGAACGACGTAGACGCCATTTTCGGCTGGACAATACCAGGTCTTGTAACGAGAATAAGCATCCAGTAAGATTTTTTTTTTTTTAAATAATGAAGAAAAATATCTCGTTCAACCTCTGATGGGTTATAATTAGGATATATATTGTTTTCAATTCCAAATAATATGAACAACTGCCGATATGAGAAAGTAGCATCACATTTGTCAAATCATTGTAAATAGGGACAATCACAATTATGCTAATACGTTAAATAAATAAACAAAAACAAAACAAAACAAAAAAACAAACAAAATCAAGAAGAAACTCTGAACAAGAATAATATTAAAATGGAGGGGTGTAAAGGCATGGTGGTTCCAGTTATATAACAGACTTTAACAGATATTTAATTGACTTTCATCTGTTAAAAGTCATATGCATTGTAAGAACAGCATCAGACCTTCACATTCCCAGCCACTAATATTATAAATTTATATATTATATATATATATATATTTTATGTTTTATATAATTTTAAATTATATAATATAAATTATATAATTTTATAATTATATAATTGTAATGTATAAAATATAAAATTATATAATATAATAAAATTTTATATTTTTATATTTTTATTAATTATAATAACATTATAATAAAATTATATAATAAATTATATAATATTATTATTATATAATAATAAAAATTATCTATATATATATATATATATATATATATATATATATATATATATATATATATATATATATATATAATAAAAAATTATATAATATAATATATAATAAAATCTCCGGTCCAAAATATGTAATTAGATTTTGTTAAAACTATCTATACATTGTCTCATTTATAATGAAAACAAAAACTGATGTTATCATCTGGATCCAGTAAAACTGTCAGTGTCTACAACAGTCATTCACCAGTATTCACATTTCAAACTAGGTAAATAGTTCAATTCGAAGGGAGTATGTTTTGCTAAGTGTTGCAATTCTAACGGAATATTTATTGCCAAATAGTGGAATTCTGACGGAATATAAAATTTAACGGAGAATGTATTAAAAATTCACGCTACTTATTCTATTCAATAAACCGGTAAGTAAACTAGTTTTCTTCTATTTGTTTTGTTAGTTGACATACAAAGAATAGTACAAATATGTGGTACTGTATTTGCATCTAATTTTATTTCAAATTATTAGTTAACCTAAACGAAAATGCAAATTGGGTCTGAAACTCGCGATTGTGTCCATTTTCCTGCAATACGGGTACAGCCGAAAATGGCGGCCAAATTTTAGTTGCCGTAACTCTCTATACATCAAGGGGCTCTAGTTTCACTGTTTCGTTAGGCCTGTGGCACAGTGCATCCGATTTCAACCGTATGCGGTTGTGACGTGTAATGGAAAAGGGTCTACAGTACTCTGACAGCCTATTGTAACCTGATAGGTGCTCTGTGATTTGTTAGCTAAAAACATGCATTATAATGTCTGTCTTTACGTACACAGCATATTCTTTCGTACCCGCCACTTTTCTTTCAACACGAGCTAACACAGTGTTTACAAACTTCGTGACCTGTCAGTCATATCAGGAAAACAAATCAGGCATTGTTTACCTCGTCCACCCACGCGAGCTCATCTGTCAATCATAATACCTCTCAGACAGACAGCACGTGAGAGAGACGAAACACAAACACTTTTGAAGTTTTTACTCAGGGAAAGTTTAGAATCCCCTGTGCTCTTCGATCTCGAGACAAGGGCATTTTAAAGAGAAATCCGTTAACCGTAACGAAAGCCTCTGATGTCGGGCAACAGCGCCAGACAAGAGATTCTGGTAGCTGAATCGTAAGCTTTCATCTTGAGCGTTAGTTTCTGAATTCTTCGTTCCACACAGTAGCGTAAAATTAACAACATTAGAGATCAGAGCAATCTAAAGATATATATATATATATATATATATATATATATATATATATATATATATATATATATATATATATATATATATATATATATAGTAGAACCTCTATAAGTTGACCACCCAAGGGACTGTAGCAAACCGGTCAACACACGGAGGTGGTCAACATACCAAACGAGGCCTATTGTTCTGATACTTTACTTCCTTGAACAGCTTATATTGGAGAATACAGTATCATACGAAATCATACATAATCACAACATCAAATCAAATCATCAACATCTGTTTTATCATGGTTTAATCATTCTTTCTGAAAAAAATGAGTCAATCTTGGTCTGTGTCTTATTCTTATTACACACATAAGTGGAGAAAGCACTCTCAACGCTGGCTACACCACTCAACATACCTGGACATTTTTCCACAGCAAATGGCTTCAACTGCATTATCAGATGCCTGACAGCCTCTTCTTTTGGAGTTTCTGCAATTTCTGTGTCATCGTCACTTGCTTCTTCAACTTCACCAGCTGCTTCATGCACTGTTATGCTTGTCTGTACTTCGGTCAATATCGCTTGGAAAATTCCTTCTGGGTCAGGTTCATTATAGGTTGCCACCTCATCATCCATTGCAACAAAACCTTCAAAATCTACTCCTTCGAATTCTGCCATTGGCGATGGACTGTCAGATGAGGCTAAAACGTCATGCTCTTGTGTTGTGACAAATCCACATTTCTTGAAACACTTCTGTATCGTTTCCGGCTGAACTTTATTCCAAGCAGAACTGATCCAGAGGACAGCATCCAGAGCGTTAACTGATGCAGCGGATGAAGTTGCTTCCACAGGCGGACCACAGATCTGTGTTTTAGTAATGACCCACTGCAGGAGCTGGGCCCGGTAGTGCATTTTAAATGTTTTGATGATGCCTTGGTCAAGAGGTTGGGTTTTTGAGGTCATGTTTGGAGGCAGAAATTTCAGTGTCACGTTTGTGAGATGTTCCACTTGTCGGTGGCCAGGACAGTTGTCTACTGTCAGTAGAATAGACCGTTTCTTCTTCATTTCTCGGTCGATGCCCCTTACCCACTCTTCAAATAGGGCGCCAGTCATCCATGCGGATTTGTTTGATCTCCAAGTGACGGGGAGGTCTTCGGGCGTCAGGTTCTTGAATGCGCGTGGCTTTGCCGATTTACCAGTCACCAAGGGCTTAAGTTTCTCTAGCGCAAAGCATAACTGTGAAACGTTCTTTGGAAAGTTTTCTGCTCTTACATTTGTCACCCTTCATGGCGAGGCTCCTATCAGGCATCGCCTTGAAAAAGAGACCGTACTCGTCATCATTAAATATGTCGTCGTCTTTGAAGCCTCTGGCGAAGTAAGGAAACATTTTGATGAACTCTGCCACAGCTTCTACTGGAACTTCATTGGATTCACCACACAACACTTTCTGGGAGATCGCGTGTCGCAGTTTAAATTTCTCGAGCTAACCACTTGATGCTTGGAAATCTTCTGCCACCCCGAATTCCCTTGCGAATTTTTTAGCAACTTCTTGAATCATCGGCCCGGAGATTCGGGCCTTAACTGCCCTCATTTGTTTGAACCAGTTTAATGTGGCTTCATTGACTTCATCTAGGGGAGTTTTCCTCCTTTTCCGCTGTAGATCTCCGCTTTCCTTACCACATCTCTCCAAGTACTCATGTTTACGTTTTTGGATGTTGCTAACTGTGGTCTTGCTAACCCCAAAATGTTCTGCCGTCTTTCTTTGGCTGCTGCTTTCCAGAAAATGTAGAAGATCAACCTTTTCCTTCATTGTCAACTCCTTGAGTTCTTTCCTTTGGGCCATTAAGAAGGTTAGGTTAATTTTGTCAACGATAAAGTGTATAAAACACAGTCTGAGAGAGAACTTACAGTTTAGTAGTTGAATTACTATCAACCGACAGGGCAGTCATAGCAAGAATGAAGATTTTTGCTTAGAAGATGGTCTTTTTATACTGCATGTTTGCGAAAAAATCAAAGAGGTTAGGTTAATTTTCTTTGTCGGCAAGCATCATTCGAAAAGCGGTCAGAAAGCCTGTGCCGACAAAATTCAAAGACACTGATTTTTTAAAAACTTATCAAGTAATAGAGGGTAAATTACTATTGTGTGTCATAGTCCAAGTGGTCAAGATACAACTTACAGAGGTGGTCAACTTATAGAGGTCGTCTTCCATTGAGTACATGTGGTGCGTGTCCGGTCTATGAAAATGTGGTCAACTTCGGGACGGGAGGTGGTCAATGTAGGGAGGTGGTCAACTATGGAGGTTCTACTATATATATATATATATATATATATATATATATATATATATATATATATATATATATATATATATATATATATATATACGAGGCGTGTTCAAATGAAACCCGACCGTGCTGCGCCAAGTGGACATTCGTACGAGGAGCATGATGACGTCACATCTGACGTAATAAGCACATACGAATGTACAAGTGTGTAAGTGTTCATTCTCCTAGTATTCATTGGTTGTGCTGCAGACCGTTAAAATAATGGCCGGTGTGATAAGGAATCCGTCCAAGGTCGATCAGCGAGCGGTGATCCAGTTCCTAACAGCCGAAGGATGTCGACTAGTCGACATTCATCGCCGAATGAAAGCAGTGTATGGTGACAAAAGTGTGTCTAAGACTACAGTGAAATACTGGGCCCGAATGTTTTGAGAAGGACGTCAGTTAACGAAAGATCTTCCGCGGCCAGGTCATTTGCATATTTTTGCGACAGAAGAAGCCATCGCCGAGATTGATGCAGCAATACGGGTGGACCGTCGTCGGAGCTTACGTTCGCTAGCAGAGGAATTTGCTGTGACTCTTGGGACAGTTCAAATGGTGGTTAGGAAGAAACTGAAGTATCGAAAGGTGTGTTCACAATGGGTCCCACGGATGCTGACCGATCACCATAAGGAAGAACGCATGGGGTGGAGTTTGAACCACCTGCTGCGTTACGAAGAGGAGGGTGATGCATTTCTGTTGCGCATAGTGGCAGGCGATGAGTCGTGGTGCCACCACTCTAAGCCGTGCAGCAAATCAGGGAGCATGCAATGGAAACATCCCGGATCACCAAAACCCAAAACATTCAAGTCACAGATTTCCGCCAGTAAGGTTATGCTGACCGCATTTTTTGACCATGAAGGGCTTCTATTGGTTGACTTTATAGAGCCTGGTGTGAACATCAATGTCATCTGCTACAAAGACACACTAGACAACCTGCATACAGCAATCAAGAATAAATGACCCGGCATGCTTTCGCGTGGTGTGATTTTGTTGCACGACAATGCTCGTCCACATGTTGCGAACATTGTGCAGGAAGCGTTAGCAAGGAAAAGGTGGGAAGTTCTGCCACACCCAGCCTACAGCCCCGATCTGTCACCATGTGACTTTCATTTGTTTGGACCCTTAAAAAAATCTCTAAAGGGACAACGATTCGACTCCGATGCAGACGTCTGGGCCTCGGTGACCAAATGGTTCAATAAGCAACCAAAGTCATTTTTCTCGGATGGCATCCGCCGTCTACCCAAGCAGTCAGATGCGTGTCTGAATGCCTATGGTGACTATTTCTAAAGAACCCCAGTGGGTACTTGCTTCATAACAATTGCTGTATTTAATTCTACTACTCCTGATAATGTACCTTACATTTATGTTATAAAGCCACTGGGACTTGTTTCATTTGAACACACCTCGTATATACAGCTGTTTTCTTAACCCAACTATCAGAAGTCAGTCAGAATGTGAATAATCTAGCGCAGTCCTAGAATCAGTTTTCTTGTTGGAATAGAGTTTTATAGTGATTGATTCGTGGAGATTTTCATTCTGGTAAAAGAATAATAGTGCTTATGATTTAAAAAGTGATAGCTTTTAACATTTATTCTTCACTTAGATTTTTCTCGCTAGTAAAACGAGTGAAATAAAGTAACGCGTAGCGATTTCATACCAGATATTCAATTAAAATGTTAAATCACGACACCCGCTACCCACATACCTTAGACGGTAATTATGTTATCAGTGTAGGCAGCCGCGACACTTAATCTCTACAGGAGAGAGATAAACCCGACGGTTTAGCTGACCGGACTTATAGGCATTAAAGCGATTGATAGTGGGAGTATAGATTACGCGTAAGATTTCATTTTGTATATTTGTTATTATAGTAACTATTATTTTAATACTATACGACAAACTAACAGACGCCGACAATTTAATAGCTATTTAATGACAGACGATCATTGTTTACGGAGCGCGTATGGAGAAATTAAATAATAATTAACACTGTACGCTGACCGCCGGTGCAAGCAGGGGCGGGCGAGTTAACATAACTCAGCCCGAATGAACTCAGCCGCCAGCGACGTCTGCTAGCGTGTAGGCGTAAGGAATCACCGTGTGCCTTTTAAACCTAATCAGGACTGACGGAGTGGAGAAGAGTTCGTCTTTTCCCCGTCTGTGTGTATATATATAGTAGTAGCATTTTTTTCCATAAATGTTTTCTTGTATTCTTCGCAGACCTGATCACAAGGGCGTCCAGCGGTCTTCTTTTGTTTCGTTAATTTTCTCCTTTACTTGGCTTGTGCGTTACCAATTTCATTTATAAACGTTCACTCGCCAAATGGTATTTGAGAACAATAAAATTTAACACTGGACTTACCATATCCAGATTTATATTTTTACCAGCCACAGTGGTGCACAAATAACATTATTATTGTTCACGACTCCTGACAGTCGTAATTCCAGTGGAGTATTTCCCTAGATACATACGCTGTGCAGAATCGGCGCTCTAATACAGAGTTGGCCGATAGAAGAACCATCATTATCATTGGTAACATTTTTGTAGCAACCAGATGTTTCTCAATACTGGAAGTATTTCGCAGTGAAAGGGTGAACCTCAAGAACTGACAAAGTTTTAACTATTTGTAGTAATACTTATATCCAGAAGAAGCACCATATTAGGCGTTCACCTCACTAGTTAGTTTATGGGGATGAACTGTGGCCAATTTGGATCTGCGACAACTAGGGGTGACAGAATATTAAGTGAAAATAGATAATTTAATTATGGACTAATTCTATTACCAAGGGATATTACAGACCTACCATACCAGGCAATTAGGTAAGAGTGTGAGAGTGGCCACTGTTTTGAGAGTGTGTGAGTATTTTTCCTTGTTTGCTGGAAACTATCCATATATCTGATTTGTCTAAATATTGTTTACTTTACTGGGTCTCATAGAGTACCAATACTGTTTATTCTGTAACATAGTGCTAACCTTCAACCTTTGGGTTAATAATTTTTGGGTTTTTTCTCCATTCGGGAAGGGTGCACTTTTTCTGCTTTATTTCATATGCACGTAAATGACTCTTTGAACTTTTCCTTTAGATATTTTGATGTTGTCGAGTTTAAATGATAATATACTACAAAGAAACTTACCTTTGTGTGTTCGTCAGACCCATACCCATTTATCCGTAGTTTTCTTCACGTTGTGTGTCTTGTTGTCACATAGCTGTGAATGTGTGTAGAGAAACTTACCTATTCTTGATAGGTACGCTAAGGCTGTCTTGTAACAAAGTACAGTCGTACGGATAGGCTGGAGGAATAACCTAATCACTCCAGAGATATATCTTTCCCTCAATCTACCACCTGTGAAATCTATTTTCTATACCTTTTCTCGCGTATCTGTCGACATCCACTCTACTTAGACGGGCCAAATAAAACAATTAACCTTCCGTACGACATGGTCTAAAAAATCCCACCTCAACTGGGGATCGAACCATGGACCACTGAGCTCGGAAGTCAGTGCACTAACTACTGCGCTACCTCGGCTTTACTATAAGCTGTAGAAACAATACTTTTTATGCAGGAGTTCTCTGAGACCTGCAATTTCAAGAGTTCCTCCAGGATTTAACTAAAAAATGATGAGAAAGGTCGGTTTAATTTATCAAGTTAGAAGGGCATTGACACAGCTGATTGTATACAATAACTGAATTAGTGTAACATAAGGTCAAAATACCTCCATTAAAAGAAGAGCTTTCAAGTAAGAGAAATAATGAACTGCGCATATACATTATATTTTATGTATATTTCTTCATTTGAAGTGTCGGCCGTCGGATAGTTAATACTGACGTCTTTTTTTTTTTTAAATACAGTTCTAGTAAATACCAACTTTCATGTGAGTTTTACATTACTTTTGAGTAACAATGGACTGGTCACGACAAGGGGGTACAACAAACAACAAATATGCAAACAGAGAGATGCCGATATAAAGACAGACAGATGTATATAGTTAAATGTAGAACGTGTACACGGGCATCGAAGTGGCTCAGAGGAATGGCGTTCGCCTCAAATTCTAAAGGTGCGGGTTTCGCTTCCAGCACATGGAATATAAATGATTGACAGCTTTTTTCTGAACCAGTGTTTCCTAATGATGTCATACTCCTCCCTGATCTCCTGTGTACTGAGATCGGATGCTTGCCTTCTTGGATAAAGGCGAAAAAAATAGAAGGTCCCACGTGCAATTTGCGCACGCTGAAAATCCCTCGGCAGGAGGAAATCGTAAATAGTAGGCCATACGGCCTACCCACCACAAAAATGTATATAGAATGTGTTATTCATGTACACACACATTGTAATCCTCACCCGTGCTACAGAGTTCGTGTACTTCGCTGAGATCCTCCTTGTGTGATCCTTGGGGGTGGGGGGGGGGGGAAATCGGATCACTGAAGGGGCTGTCCGTGTGCAATAAAGATGATCCTTTTTTTTTCCTTAACCAGCGGCACTTGGGCTTTTCAGCCCTTCGGCCCAATGACATGTCATTGGGAGGCTGGGGAGCCTGTGGATTTTCCTTCCAACCCTGTCAGGAGTTTCGCTCCTTCCCATCCACAGAGGGTTTATCTCATGAGCCGTTCAGGTTATTCAGTCAAAATCACGGTCAATGACACTCTTTCAAATGCCCACGCCCGGGCTTGAACCTTGAACACCTGATCGCCAGCGCAATGTGGTAACCATTACACCAGCGCGGCTCCCAAAGATGGTCCTGAAAAGAAACCAAACTAAATGTGTACATAGATCTGTCTTTGAGCACATAGATAGCTAGCTAAAGGTCAGACCAGCAGATTGGTAGATAGACCTAAATATGGACATATAGTTAAATATGCAGATTTATTAGCGAGACACAAAATAATATTAAACAGGATTTTGGTTTGCTTCTAATTTTAAAATGTTGCCACGGTAGCGGCCGTATGGCTTACTCTTTAAGATTTCCAACTGCCGTAGAATTTTTAACGTGCGCAACTTGTACACGGGACCTCCTTTTTTCGCCATTATCCGAGAAGGCCTGGTATCCGATCTCACTTCCCAGGAGACCAGGGGAAAGTATGACATCATTAGGACCAATGGTTCTAAAAAAAAATTCCCATAGATTATATTCTCTCAACCGGGAATCGAACCCGGAACCTTTATAATTCGAGGCGGACGCCATACTTAGCCACACCGACCTCTAAATAGGTTTTTTAAAAACTATAAATAGGTTTTTAAATCCTATAATGCTATTATCCGAAGCCGAAGTTTCGAACAAAACGCCTTCTTCAGCCTTACTAACAAATATCGAGCATCAAAAATAAAAGTACAGATAGGCTCAAAGCAGAAAGTATCGAATGGGAGAGAAGTGTGAGAAACTTCGTGATAATAGGTCTGGCTTTTTATGATGTGTTGAGTGATAAGATCCTTTCCTAGCTGTCTTTGCCTTCCCTATCTCAAGAGCAGAGTCAGGCACCCATTAGTAGCCCAGTAGACTGGAGCGTGAAGATACCTGTCTTAGATCCCGGAACCTGATAACTACGCCGCGAAATTGTCTTATTCTTCCAGTATCATGCCCCGTTGCGTAGGTGACCATGTCACTCCACTACTTCATGTTTCTACTTATTTATCAGTTCCTTTGTTGACTTCTTTCACTGCTGTCAAGTTGTTCCGAATATATGGTAAGTATGTAAAACAAACAGGGTCACATATACATGAGCTAATAAACACAAACGAAAGAAACAACTAAGGAAAAAGTGCGTGCCTACATCGTCTTAAGTTGCTGTCGCCACACTAAATATCGGTTGAAATGGATCTCCAATTGTCTTGATGGTGCACTTTGTTAGACGCGCCCTATCCCTCTATTGACGCTATCTTCTGACGTATAGTGCGGTCTTTCTATTGCGTTTGTCTTCAACTCTTCCTTTAAGTAAGGTGATATGTCTTTTTATATGGCCTACAAATTCTAGCGGTCTAATTTTTATCGCCTTCATTAATTCTGTTTTTATTCCTAGGTTTTCTTCTTCTTCTTCTGCTTGGATCCTTAGCCTCGGACTGACAAAGCATTTCGTGGCAATCACGCCTAGTGGTGTCTTGTACGGCAGCAACAAACTGTCCCCATTTTGCTCAGTTGGTGGCCATCCTTCGTGCCGTGCCACAACTCTGGTTGACACTTTGCATCTCAGCCTCAACTATTTTCGGCCAGGTTGTTTTTGGTCTGCCTCTCTTTTGCCGTCCTTCTGGGGTCCATAGCATATCCGTCCTGATGATGGTGTAGTAAAGTACATCAGTGTGACACCCCGCTCAAATTTCCCCGCTTGAAAAGTATCTAACGTAGTCCTAAAATCTATTAATAGCTACATTATTTGTAATTTGTTAAGGGCAAGGTCACATCTACCGCCAACATTTTAACTAAAGAATTTGAATTTTTTCTAACACCAAGCGTTAAAAGTTACTACACCCTTTTAACACACTACCCTTCCCAATATTTATTAACGAACGCCGAAAAATTAACAACCAATAGTATTGTTACCTTGTTTTTGGGTAGAGACCAAAAATCTAAGTTGTAATGGCAAAAATGCCGATTCTGTGCTTTTAATCAAAATTAAATAATTTATTTCTCAATAACTAAAGGGAATTAGATTGAAAGGGATATCTTGAATCATAGCGCTGATATTGATTAATATAATACCATAAAGATTTCCCATAATAAAACTATCTTGACGTAGAAATATTTATTTTATTAATATTTTCAGTTGGGAAAAAGCACAATTAATTATAAAAAAAATTACACATGTGAAAACAAGGACAAATAATTAAAAGAAACCTATATAGGAAGATAGAGGACAGTGGTATGTTTAATAATCACTTTCAATATTAAAAATCGACCCATTAATAACAAAGATATTGTATAAATAAAATTGAGACAGACGAACAAACACACTTCTGAACTGCTCAAGTTTATAGCCTAGGGGAAAAAGTTAAAATTTCTGGACGCGTTTCTGATTGGTTAAGGGGGGGTGAGTATAGGGGCAATAAAATTAACATTTTGCCGGCATAGTCCGCCATTTGAAAAATACTTTTTGCCAACTTGAGATCAGCGGGAGAGCATTCGTGACCAAGGCTTTCACCGTTTGGACACTAGAGCATTTCTGAACTACCCATTTAATGCTAGTCAAGCTTGTGCATATTGTGATATATTCTTACTTGAGGGTAAGGCAGAATAAGTTTATTTGTAGAAATTAATTAACATGTCGACCACATAGTTTATTGTGCGCCATATTCGGATACTGCCTATGGGAAAGATTAATGTCCCGACGCCTTAAGTAGGAATGCAGTTTTATTGTGAAATTGTGTCAAATGTGTTTGTAAATTTGCCATAACATTTTACGACTGTAAGTTCAAAAGAGAAGAAATGTAATAGTGGCTTCTGGAGTGCCACAGTGTTCAACTAACATCTGACACCATACCTAGAAGTTGAAAAGAAATAAATGACCAGTCACAGGATTTGGGCACCCCTACTGATAGTATGGAAGACAAGCAATGCTTCAGGGACAGAGGTTGTGAAGTTGTGTGTAACAGATGAGAATACACATCCCTGATTGTAGAAAATGGAGATAAGATCTGGTGCAAATGGTCAGTACACGTGTCTGACCCAGGTAAGCGTACTGTCAATTAGTTGTGGAATTGTTATAAGACAGGCATTATCGGGGAGGGAATGTTCCTTCTCATTACAGGTCATATCACCAGTAAAAAGCTGTGCAACTATCCTGGAGAAGACAGAAATTGCAGGCAGTGGACGCTCACAATACTTGCTGAGCTACAGGCCGTCTTTCTTCCAGAGGGCAGCACTATCTGTGTGATCATACATACAGTTTGGAGCAACTAGTCTCAGACAAGATATTAAGATAAGTGCCTTACCTGGGCACTTGAGAGCTCATTCTCATAAATAAAATAACAATCCACAACATAGATTTCCTGACCTGGGGAGGATGTAGAAAACAGATCTTCAAACAATAGTTTAGTTACAAGTTCAAGTATTTAAAAAGACTGTGAGGTGCCCAAGAAAGTGACATTTGGTGATACAAGTCATGAACACTTTTCAACATATTGATTTCTATACTGTAAAATAAAAACTTTTCCTGAGTTGATACTTCCTGTCCAAAACATTTAGGTACAGGAAGAATAAAACCATATATATATATATATATATATATATATATACCTATATATATATATATATATATATATATATATATATATATATATATATATATATATATATATATATATATATATATATATTTGTATATATCTAATTCTACAACCAGCCTTACTTCATTATTTGTACTAAGTTAAAGTTCTGTTTTACCATTTGCCATACATCATAATAATTGCATTACCCTAGACACATGCCATACACACCCTCACAGATTCTTTATTCAGGTGAGATCTCGAGAGGTGACAGTTAGGGACCCAGAGACTTTCAACATCATCATCCTTTACTCTGGGAACTTGCATAGTCTGACCTCACCTTGATTGTCTATACACCCTTACTCTGTTCAGAGAAGGGGGAATTGCTCATAAGACCAGTCCCTTACCTGGCACTATTCTAGTGTCATCTGACACATCTAATTGTCCAAGGGAACCTATATTCTATACTCTAAAACCTCCTACCACAGATGGTGTCAGGGTCCCTTCTGAGGATATAGCCAACCCAGCTCTAGAGTCTGCCCGCAATGATGGTGTGCATGCCTGTTTGCCTGCACTGTGTATAGCAGTTCATGGTTGGTGATGGTATTCGCCCCAAAAAATCGGAGAATTTTCCTTGCGCAAGTTGTGTGGACAGAGGATAGTTTGGACATTTCCTTCTCTGTTACTCTCCAGCACTCCGCGCAATACAAAAGTACAGACAGTATGCAACTTGTATAACCTTAATTTGGAGTTAGTTGCTGTACGGAGAAGATTTCCACATGTTGTTTAGATTTGCAAAGGCTGTTTTGGTTTTATTCATTCTGTTACTGATGTCTTTGCCTGTTCCGCCATCTGGTGTTACTATGCTTCCTAGATATGTACTTGTATCTGTTTGTTCCAGCTTTCGATTCATTATTTTTATGGGCTCAGGATTTATTACATTGAGTGTCATAATTGTTGTCTTCTTCAGGCTGATATTCTGTCCCACTTGCTGGCTGTATTTATTCAGTCTGTCTGTTTTTCTTTCTTAGATGTGGTGATGTTAATGTGAGGGTAGTGCAACATTGTCTACGTATTCTAGATCTTCCAGTATGTGAACGTTGTCCATCTTATTCCTCTAGGGGTATCCTTGTCTGGTGCATCACCCAGTCTATTACTAAGAACAGAATAGTCGACAAGGAGCAACCCTGTCGTACACCTGTTTTCACTTCGAATGTAAGGTTGCACATCCCAACACTGCATGTACAATTAGCAAACATACTTTTTATGATGGAAACAAAATACCTAAGCCCTTAGAATTTCCCATAAGCTATCCGTGTGTATGCTGTCAAAAGTCTTTTCAAAATCAACAAAGTTTATATGTAGTTGTTTTTGCCATTCTGAGCACTGCTCTATTATGTTCCTGAGGGTGAAAATATGCTCTGTACATCATCTGTTTTTTCTGAATCCTGCTTGTTCCTTCCTCAGTTTATGATCTACTGCTTTTGAGATTTTGTGGATAATTTTCCTGTCCAATATTTTGCTGCATAAAACCAGAGATGAAGACTAGAAAACAGAGACAGCATGAAAAAACAAACATGAAAACATCAGCAAACATAAAAACAGCAAACATGAAAACAGCAGAAAAATGAAAACAACAGCAAACATAAAAAAGTAAAATGACTACAACAGCAAACATGAAAACAGCAGCAAATATAAATAAAACAGCAGCAAACATGAAAACAGCAGCAAACATGAAAACAGCAACAAACATGAAAACATCAGCAAAATGAACACATCAGCAAAATGAAACAGCAGTAAACATGAAAACAGAAGCAGATATTAAAACAGCACCAAACATGAAAACAGCAGCAAACATGAAAACAGAATAAGTAACATGAAAACAAAGAGAGGACCTCTTTATTTGTTTGTCTCTTTCTAGGAGTCGTGCCACATTCTTCTTTATATCCACATCTCACGGGCCTTAATTCTTTCTTCTAATTGCTTGCTCATTTTCCATGTTTTACATCCCATACAGTAATGAAGCATTTATATATTCCTATATAAAAGAATCTGCCATCACCGGTGTCAATACCTTGTCGAGGTATGGGGCTTGCGTACCCTCATTACCCCCAGAGCTATGCCAGCGGGAGTTTTACTCCTGGAAGGTTCTACCAAGCGGGACAGGTTTGCGCGGGCAGGGGTCAGACGAAAGCAGACACCTTGGTCCTCCAGGTTGGGGGTTTTAGCATAGGGCTGACACCCCTGTCTATGTAAAAAAAAATTGAAGTTACGGAAACGATAACAAATAAACAAACTTTGCTGCGTGTGACGATATTCTAAATACAATATCTAAATTAGAATATAACATTAAAGTGCATAAAGTCTAAAATAGGATAGAACTAAAATTGTGGGAGAGAATGGCGTCTTCACCCACGCCAGCGCATTAGTTTGATAACGCCTTATGGCCGAATAACATGTACCCAATGCTTCTAAGTAACCTTGAAAAAAATGTAACACTTTTCCAAGTTCAAACAAATATTTGCCTAGGAGACAGAAGTATATAGGAAAACGAGGGAAGAGAAGGATAGATGGCCCAATGCTAATTCGTTTCGCGTTGATTTCAAACTAAAAGCCAACCGCAACGCAGTGGCAAGACTTGCCTAGGGCGATTTTCACAATACGATGAAAAAGAAAAAATATGTAATTCTGAACCAAGGTACCTAGGGCCATAAAAGTTATATATTCGTGTGCCTTGGGACTTTCTAAGCAAGAATATGTTATCAATTACACAAATAGTCCACTAAATGACCAAATTATAGCCATAATACTATAGAGGATCCGACAGACTGTCAGGACAAGTCATGCCTGCTTATTTTTTATGGCATATTTTGAAAACAACTTTGGGGAAAGAAGGTACGGGGAATTGGATTGGATAGTATTTAAAGCAAGGCGAAATATTATTGGCTGACCTAAATATACAAATATAGTTAGTAGTAGTAACGCATAGTGGTTTGAGATATTTTTTTTAAAGTTCATTCAAAAATAAGAGATGCTTGGTCCCATTGGCCAAAGCTTTTACATTATAGGAAAAGTAGGCTGCTCGCTGCCATTTTTTCAAAATATTCAGAGGAGCAAGCAGCGATGAGCAGACTTGTGCTTTGTTTAAAATACTAATAACAGAAAGCAGTCTGAACAGGGGCAGTGCTGAAAGTGTGCCATATTCTATTGCCTATTCATCGTTACTTGTTTATATTTCCTTGATATGTGGTAAGATTGATTTTATTGACTTTTTAATTAAACAAGGGTTGGGTGTAAGAAAAGGCCATGTAAAAAGATTGTAATTAAATGGTTCCATGGCAGACTTAGGCATGGCCTAGATGTTGATCAATCATATAATGGACTATCCAAGAAGTTTAGAACTACATGACTATATATGTGATGGTCATACAGGAGCATTACACCTATCTTATTGCATGGAAAAGATTACTGCAGGAATGACAGAGGCGTAGCAGCCATTAGGGAAAAGAAAAGAAAACTGGTACCATTTGTTCCATCAAACTAGAGTGGAGAAGCTAGGTTGGTCAGAGAGAGCTGACCAAGTTCTTTATGTTGAATTTATTATTACATGTAAATTGGGAGGAATTAGTTTGATATTAAGACAGAAACATAACTTGCATTTATAGGGGTTTCTGCTGGCACTTGTCTGGTGCTGGTAATTGCTGATTGAGAAATTCTGCACGATTTCTAAGACTCTCTGGTACCTGCTTATAGTAAAGAAGTTCAAGACCAGAGGAGACTGAGGTGTTTGGCCAAACTAACTACAACTGCTGTGATTCCAGGGCCCAGATAAGTCTTAGTATCTGGCCTGGGACAACTTATCAGTGACTAAGAAAAATCTCCTGTGTATACATAAACATTCCTCCCAAAGAACAAAATAAACAATCCTAGTGAAACAAAAGAACTTTGGTATGATGACAATCCCCAACCTGCCTCCAAGTACCAGTTAGTTAAAATAGAGTAATTAACATCAAATTGAAAATTTGTGACAATGTACTATGGACATATTGTCTTTTGTATGTAAATATATATATATATATATGTAAATATATATATATATATATATATATATATTATAATATATATATATATATATATATATATATATTATATATAAATATATATATATATATATATATATATAAATTGATCCTCATTGAGAGGTAGTCCTGACCAAAACACCTTTACGCTCAGGACCAATAAAGTTTAACAAAAGAAATTCTAAAACCCTAGACACTAAACATAGCTCTCAACCATACTAGGCCAAAATATAACTTTGAGTGAGATCGTAGGTGGTATCAGCAAGGTACTCTGAAACACAGCTATCAATTGACTATATCAGGGACCTTCACAGATTGACCTCACTCAAGTACAACTTTACCATACACTAACCTTCTTAACATCAAAACCCACCACACTGCGGGACGGACATCCGGAGTCTGAGGCTCGTATGACTGTCAATGGTGAAAGCCGAAAGGAAGCCACTGACATGAGAACGGACGTCCTGACCGCAAAACATGATACAAGAATAGCATTTTGGAATGTCAGGACAATGAATGAGACGGGTAAACTAAAACAGGTCACGGCAGAAATGAGAAACTATAGGTTACACATTCTAGGGATAAGCGAGAGCAGATGGACAGAGGCAGGAAAAGTTAAAACAGCAACAGGAGAAACAGTACTTTACTCTGGAAGAGAGGATGGACAGCACTACGAAGGCGTAGCCATTATTTTATAGAAAGGAATAGAAAGTGTCGTAAATTTATTTGAGAGAATTCTATGAACTAGTGGTCCCGTTTAGAGTGTAGAGTGATGGTGAAGGCTCTGTGATAGATAAGGGTTAGAAAGTCAATAGTTGATTCACAGAGTGCTGGGGAGAGTAAGGATAAACTCTTTTACGACAATCGTTCCTCTCAATCTTCTCCTCAAACTCTCCTGGTCAAACAATTATTTGCCAGTTTCCAGACACACACCTGCGCTCACACCGATTTGGTGCTTCAAACACACAGACGCACGTGAATACAAACTACGAATATAACAGATATGGGGTAATTGTGGGCTTGGGCCTTCCAACACAATACTAGAAGTTTAATACTGTTTATTTATCACTAAGAATCAAATCACAACATTAATCATTTGACAGGCAAAAATCATAGTTTACAGAAACAAAATACAAATGACAAGATGGGGGTGAAGATTGATATCCCATATGCCCTTCCCTCTTGTACAGACAAATGAAAAGGAACCCAGTCCAAATGACAGGTAGTTAACAGAAATAGATAAGTTAACCCAACAGTGAATTAATCTATCCTGAAACGAGGGATTAGGAAACTAGTCCTATTATCCTTAACTGGTTTTCCTTCTACTAATCAGTTTAGGAAGGGGAAATAACGGAGTTAAGAAATCCCACTTATAAAGTGAACAATACGAGGAATAAAATAACAAAAAGTCTACCAGGTACAGCAATTAAAATAGTTGCACATAAAACTCATTCAGTCATGCGCGCTCGTGCTGGCCAACACACAAACTCTCACACAGACTTACCGATCTTGGAATCAGGCACTCCATAGAATTATACAAAAACCATCAATTAACACTTGACATGTGAAAGTGTCTGTTACTTCGATGTCCAGCCGCAGATGTAGCGAGGTTGGCTGGTAGCAAATATTCTCACTTATCGCCGGACATGAAGCCTACGTGTTCTTGTGTTTTATTCTATAAGAAGAGTCTATGGGATGGCACTGTCACAATTCGATACAGGTGAGAATGGAGTGTGGTTTGCTTAGATTTAGCCGCTGGTGGTGAAACTTCTTAAACGTGATGACAACAACTGACCAGTGCGGTATGGTTTAAATCCAGTGAGGAAAAACTAGGCACAGTCACAGTTCAGGTAAATATGTACTCTCTCTCAGTAGCAGTAAACTAATAAAAAACTCTGACAATTGTTCTTCTTCCAGTTACAACTTAATTTGCTTGATGATGGGTTAAATTTGTCTTTGGGTGTGCTTTCTTTCTTATAATTTAGATAGCGGAATCCCCAACATAGGATCGCCTCAAAGATTAAAATTTAAACAGTCTCAACAAGTTCTGGAGGGGTTTAAGAACTGAGTCTGGGTAGACTCTATACCAGGTTTTTCTTGCTGGGATCGCAAAGGTTGTGATACACCCTATATGAAAAATAAAACATGTAAACATACCGAAAAATCAAATAACATTCTAAAGCGCGATAAATTTACAGTTAACTATTTATACACTCGCATCTTTAATCATATAAATTCAAGAAGAACTCCCCGCGAGTTTAATAGTTAAAACACACACATATATATATAGAACTTAACTCAATTAAATTTAGTTATAAATTCCTTCGCGTCTTTAAATGTTACTTTAAGCATTTAAGTATCTATCATCTTTGGAAATAATATAATAGATATATCATTAAATTTTCAACTGGAACTATTTGAGATAGGTTTAACTTAATAGCTTTAAATTAATCACAAAATCCAGTGAAATTAGATGAATGAACTAGCCCACTGATCACTTTAAAACAAATATATTATACCGTTTAGCACAGAATAGAATTCACTGCAATAAGTTGAAAATCCAGAGGGAATCAAACAAGATTTCACTATGCTAGTGCTTCTGTCAATGTCTGGCAAACGAGTGATAAAATTGCATTTCTCAAAGGTCTGTATATATCTAACTCGAATGGAACTTAAAGGGGTCGTGTGAGATTTTCACACTTTTTATGATCTCCGGAGAAAATCGAGATTCTAGCCGCCCGGCGTTCCCCCGTTCGTCTCAGGCTTTCGAGCGTTCTCTGATTGACACAGAGATGTGAAATGTCTGCAAGAAGCTTGCTTCGTCCACTCTGGTTCACGCTGCCGTGTTATCTAGCAGCAGGAAACTTCATCGTCCGTTCTGAGATCCCTTAGATCTCATGCCGCTAGTACGTTTGATCCTGGCAACGCCTTTAAGGCAGGCACGAACGAAAAGGTGTAGCGTATTGCTTGCTTATAATCGCTCTAGAAACAGGAGTGGGCGTGATTGAACCTCCCATTAAAGGCCATGCGATCTCTAAAATGCACGGAAGATAGCAGTCTACATATTAATGATCCAACGTGTTGACAATCCACGTGGAAATGCTGCATTGCTAATGAGCCCACGTTTCTATTGTGCATTGTTAATGAGCCCAGGTGGAGAGAATTCCCCGTTGATGAAAAGTTACACCAATATTCAGGGGTACTGATGTTTACGAGGGTCCTATCATCCAACACTTTCAGGGACAGCTGAGTTGTCCGTCAAAATCGTCCTCTCTTTTGAGACATGGAAACTCGTTTTTATGTCTCATTCATTACAATGAAGCTGCCCTGATCGGTAGCTTTTGGATGATTGGTATGCTCAACTTCCTCCTTTTCCTCCGTAGTCCAGTTTCTACTCAAGAAGTCAGCTCCGACATTCTGTTTTCCTGGAATGTATTCCACTTTGAAGGAATAAACACTTAACAACAAGGCCCAACGCATGATCCTTGAGTTAAATTCCTTATTGGCACCAAGAAAAGCTAATGGAGCGTGGTCTGTTTGCACCGTGAAAGAAGTTCCATACAGAAACTCATGATGGCGTCTGATGCCATGGACCAGAGCGAGACATTCTCTTTCAACAACACTGTAGTTGCGTTCAGCCTTACTTAACTTCCGACTGCCATACGCAACTGGAAATAGCATATTCGGGTCACTGTCCTCGGCTTGAAGCAATGTTGACCCGATGCCCTGACCTGACGCGTCAACCCGTAATACGAAAGGTTTCTTAAGGTCAGGTAACCTTACAATGGGGTATGCCGATAACTGACCTTTTAAAGTGCTGTATGCGTGTTCGCACTTTTGATCCCAAATGACCTTATCAGGACAACCTTTCTTTGTGAGGTCAGTCAGAGGTGCTGTGAGTCCGTTGAAATTATGGATGTATTTCTGATAGTAAGCACATAGTGATAAAAAGGAACATACGTCTTTCTTCGTTCGGGGTCTTTTTACTGCAACTATTTTCTCCACGTTTTTCTTAACAGGCCAGCTGCAACCGCGAGAAATAGTATGCCCCATGAAGCCTAGCTTTTGAAACCCGATGAGACATTTGCTAGATCTGGCTGTGAGACCAGTTTCCTGTAGTCTCCTGAGGAGCATAGCAACCGTAGCAATATGTTCGTCGTAGGTCTCCGATGCAATTAATATGTCATCCATGAAATTATGGATATGGGGACTTTGCAAAGGTTCTAGAAGCTTCCTCATCATCCTAGTGAACTCTCCTGGTGCGTTATGCAATCCGAACGGCATCACATTAAATGTGTAATGTCCTTCACTAGTGCTGAAAGCTAGCAAAGGTTTAATTTCCTCCTTGATTGGTATTTGATAATAACCTTTACTGAGGTCAATTTGGGAAAATTTTTTTGCTTTGCCAAGCTTGGTGAACAACTCAGAAACAGTTTGGAGAGGTTCGGGCTGAAATTAAGTTACAGCGTTTAGCAACCGGTAATCTATACACAGCCGAACTTCCTTATTGGGCTTCTGCATCAGCACTACACTCGAGCTGTAAGGAGATGTAGACTCACTGATAATTCCTGCCTGACGCAGCTTGTCTATTTCTCCGCGAAGTGCATAAGCTTTAGCGTACGGGATGGGGTAAACTCTGGTTCGAATAGGGGTCTCGTTTGTGAATTTCATATCAAATTCGATGAGATTTGTTCAACCAGGTACATCCGTTAAGACTGCACTGTACTGTTTTAGTAGCGCCCTGGTTTCTGTTTGTTGTTCTGGTGAGAGATTGTCGCCGAACTTGACATCTTTAAAGGATTCTGTGGGTTGCAATGGGTACTCCATGCAACCATCATCATCTTCCTCGTCTTCCGTTGCTATGGCGACAGCCAGGAGATGCTCGGAGGACGGTACCGGTCTTTCCAAATATTTCTTAAGGAGATTTATGTGAAAGACCTTCTCCTTTCCTTTAATGGAGATCTTGTAATTGGTGCGTGAGATCTTTTTAAGGACAGTAAACGGCCCTTGCCATCCGATGCGAAGTTTATTGCTTCCGGTTGGAAGTAGCAACAAAACTTTCTACCCTGGTTGGAGTTCTCTCTCTTTTGCAGCTTTGTTGTATCGTTTAGCATGTTTAGCGCGGGCTTTCTTAAGGTTGGTTGTAGCTAGATCCCATCCTAGTTTTAGCCTTTCCTTGAGCTCAGATACATACTTGCTTGCAGAGACGACTGTCTCGTCAGCCTTTTGATCTGTCAGGGACCGAAGTAAGGCTTCTAGTGGCTCCTTAATAGGTCTGCCAAATAAAAGTGTAGCTGGCGCGAATCCCGTAGACGCTTGGGAAACCTCTCTGTAGGCGAATAAGGCAGCAGATATATATACATAGGTCCCAGTCTTCCGGTTTCTCCTGACCCAGCTTACGTAACATCAAGGTGAGGCTGCCGTTAAAACGTTCCACGAGCCCATTTCCGGCCGGATGGTAGGGACTTGTGTGGATATGTTTGCCCCTCAAGATCTTAAAGATCTTCTCCATTAACAGGCTACGGAATTGGGATCCATTGTCCGTCAAAACGTGTTGAGGGAATCCCAACCGTGTAAAAATTTGCATGAGGGCTTCTGCGACATGCTTGGAATCTGTGCATGTTAGCGGTATAGCTTAGCCCACATTGTGCAAGTGTCGACTAATGTCAGGATGAACCTGTTCCTTCTTTTGGTCCTTTCCAGGGGTCCAATGATGTCGACAGCAACCCGTTCAAATGGAGTACCTACTATTGGCATTTGCCCCATAGGTACGGGGGGTGTCAAGTGCTTGGGTGCTACCCGTTGGCACTGGGCGCAGGATTTCACGTACCTGATAATTTCAGAGTTCATTTCTGTTCACCAATAGTGGTTTTTTATTCTCTGAATAGTGGCGTTTTGTCCCATATGTCCGCTAAAGGGAAGAGAGTGCCCCATTTCTAGGATCTGGCTTCTGTACTGCGTCGGTACTAGGAGCTGGTTATTCCCTGTATCAGTGACGCCCGTTCTACGATACAATACGCCATCCTAAGAAAAGATGTCTCCGTTGTGTCTGGGGTCCTTAGCCATGGGCAGTTTTCTAAAGCAGGGCGCTAGAGTAGGGTCCCTTTGTTGCGCCTCCTTCAGTTCGTTCGGCAACAAATTTGGCGCAGGCTCCCTCTCCTTCTTGGTTTGCCCTCTTGTGGATACCGCTGCCACAATCGGCTCCTTTGGTCTCCCAATAAACACATATCTACATCCCAGGATAACTGGGTAGATCGGATCATCCATTATGGCCGCTTTAATAACACCTCTGACAAAATCAGAGTGTATTTCTACCAGTGCGATAGGAAGCGTCCTGGGTGCATCACTCTTGAAAACTCCAACTAGTTTGACGGTCTCCTCTCTCTCCTGACCGGGCTTGACTAGGTGCCTGGCGACAATACAATCAAAACTTAATCCAGTGTCAAAGAGACAAGTAGTTGAGGTGCCATTCAAAATTACAGTTCCTCGCGTTGAGGGTCTGTCCCCCTCAGGTTGAGAATCACTGACATTGACTCTACCTTGCGAGGCTGTATGCAAACATCCGATGCGGTTAGGCCCGGTCTGTTTACCATGATCAGACGTCCCTGGTGTAGGGGTCTTCCCTTTTCCTTGACCTTGGTGGCCGCGCTGCCACGTAGGCTTGATGGGTTGATCAGAATTGTTGTTTGGGGGATATCGGGTCTTGTAGAATTTCGATTTTTCCTGAGGATGTCTCTGGTTATTATTTTCTCGTTGGTTATAATGCTGAGAGGAATTGCAAGAATAGGATGACTGCTCTAGATTTTGTTTTCGAGATGGCTCATCTGTGGGTTTACGTTTCGTGCTGGGAAGTTCGGCCATTGCATTGGTATAGCGTTCTGCCTTATTGAGGATGTCCTCAAGCCTGACTGTGCCCTGTTCAGCCAAAAATCTACGGGTTTCGTTTGACAAAGTTGACTTTATCTGTTCCACAAGAACAAGTTCAAGAAGTCCCTCATATGTAAGAGGTAATTCAGATAATTCAATGGACTTTGTCAAATAGCCCGTGAGACGCGAAGAGAACTGGGGAAATGTTTCCGTTCTCTCTTTTCGGCTGTTTCTGAACATTTGCAGAAATTTTCGGGTGGTCATCTCAAACCGTTCTAGCAAGGCCTTCTTTAGCATGTCGTAATCATGTTGGTTGGTTCCCAGCTTAGTATACACGTCATACGCATTACCTTTCAACGCAGTTGAGAGTTTAAGACTCCAATAGGAACTCTCTAACCCATACAGATTTGCGAGCCTCTCGAATTTCTCTAGGAAGGTGTCTATTTTCTCATTGGGGCTGGGAAAAGACTCTAAAGTAAAAGGCATCGCAGTTAATTTGGCAGATTGAGTGCTGGAGAGATCCGTTGACTGAGACTGGGGCGAAGACGGCTCTCCATTATTTGAAGTAGAATCGCCCCGACTCTCTAAAGCCTTAAGCGCCAGTTCGTGCTGTCTCTCTCCCTCTTTCTCTCTTTCACTGCAGGCTTCCATCTCTGCCTCAATTTTCTTCTGCTCCAGTTGACGATCGTCCGCTTCTTTCTTCCTAGCTTCTGCCCTCTCTTCTGCTTCCTTCTTCTCTGCTCTATTCTGTGCTTCTTTCCTCTCTGCTCTCTCTTGCTCCGCGTCACACCTTTCAAGTTCCGTGTTTACAAACACGTTCGCGGCTTCTCCTTCTAACCCTGACTCCTTCGCCTCCTGTCTCAAAATGGATCTCATCCTAATTCTCTCTGCCATGACAAAGAACTGGATGCTTCTAAGACTAGAGTATAAGAAGAGGAAACAAGGAGAAAAAAAAAACTCAAAGCCGCTACGAGAAAAAAAAACACAAAGTATAAATTTACTTGTGTTACCTCCTACCTTGTAATGTGCTAACTTATCGCTGCTATTATCTGTCAATTAAGACTCTTAATGCAGGCAACTATGCCACGTTAATGGTAAGTCAAACACTAGAAAAAATCTACTTTTATTAAAAGTAGAGAAACAATTTATAAAAAACAATTTAAAGGGAAAAAAAAATTTCCCCTAAAATTTTAATTCTCCACCAACAAACTCCGCCCTCTGAATTCAGTTTGTGAGAAGAGACGTTGTTAACTAGACTTAAAAAGTCAGAACAAGGCGTCTTTAGCTAAGCTCAACTCTTTTAACTTCAAAAAATACCTTTGTGACTATTTGACAATCATGCGATCCCAGCAGATCTTATAAAAAATTATTTTCAATTTTCTCTGCCAGAGAATAAATAAAGTAACAAATATTATGTTATCTTGCTCTCTACTGCTGTGGAAAGAAAAAATCCTGTAAATATTTTGTGTGGTCGACCCAAATACTAAAAGGCGTTGTCTAGGGGTGTAATTATTTTTATTATATCCTACTTCACAAAGACAACCACTCACACTCTATCTAGTTAGACCCAGACTAAAGATCAGACTCAGAATGGGTTACCCGTTAAGTGGTACTAATTCTAGATCGGACTCAAAATCCCAGGCGAGCGCCTCATTTTATTGTCGTAAATTTATTTGAGAGAATTCTATGAACTAGTGGTCCCGTTTAGAGTGTAGAGTGATGGTGAAGGCTCTGTGATAGATAAGGGTTAGAAATTCAATAGTTGATTCACAGAGTGCTGGGGAGAGTAAGGACAGACTCTTTTACGACAATCGTTCCTCTCAATCTTCTCCTCAAACTCTCCTGGTCAAACAATTATTTGCCAGTTTCCAGACACACACCTGCGCTCACACCGATTTGGTGCTTCAAACACACAGACGCACGTGAATACAAACTACGAATATAACAGATATGGGGTAATTGTTGGCTTGGGCCTTTCAACACAATACTAGAAGTTTTATACTGTTTATTTATCACTAAGAATCAAATCACAACATTAATCATTTGACAGGCAAAAATCATAGTTTACAGAAACAAAATACAAATGACAAGATGGGGGAAGGGGGGGGGGGAGAACATTAAACACCATATCACTGAGAAAGGAATTGAAAAGAAAGAAAACAGAAGCGAAGTCCCCCAGGTTAAAGCAACTATATAGCGAACAGTACAGTCAGCTGGACAAGGAAGTTAAACACCAAACCCGAGCCAACGAAAGGAATTTTCTAGACGATCTTGCAAGACAGGCAGAAGAGGCAGCACTGAGAAATGAACAAAGCACAGTATACAAAATAACTAAATTCATCAGCGGAAAACGAGGTGCAAACAATATTACATTAGTAAGAGATAAGCAAGGAAATCTCATCACGACAGCAGAGGGACAGGAAACAAGATGGGCAGAGCACTTCAGAGAAACTCTGAACAAGGAACCACCAGAGACACAATTGAATGTTCCTGAGGCTGAAAACGATCTAGATGTAAATACAGACATTCCCCGAAAAGAAGAAATCATCACAGCAATCAAAGGGTTAAAGAACGGAAAAGCTCCTGGCCATGATAACTTAAATGCAGAGCTATTAAGACAGACCCTGAGCTAGCAGCAGAACTATTAGAACCACTATTTGCACAAGTGTGGAAAACGGGGACAACACCATCAGAGTGGAACAAAGGAATAATTGTCAAATTGCCCAAGAAGGGAGATCTTGCAGACTGCAATAATTGGAGAGGAATCACTCTTCTCTCAGTTCCCAGCAAAATACTAGGCAGGATAATTATACAGAGAATTTCAAAAGCAGTAGACCACAAACTGAGGAAAGAACAAGCAGGATTTAGAAAGAACAGAAGATGTGTAGATAATATATTCACTCTCAGGAACATTATAGAGCAGTGCTCAGAATGGCAAAGACAGCTGTACATTAATTTCGTTGATTTTGAAAAGGCTTTTGACAGCATACATAGGGACAGTTTATGGAAAATACTGAGGGCTTATGGAATTCCAAGCTGCATAGTGTCAATCATAAAAAGCCTCTATGCCAACTTTACGTGTAGTGTTGGGCAGAGCAACCTAACCTTTGAGGTGAAGACAGGAGTACGACAGGGATGCCCCTTATCAACCACTCTATTTTTAACAGTCATAGACTGGGTGATGCGGCAGACAACAGAGGGCAGTCCAAGAGGAATAAGATGGACAACATTTTCTACATTGGAAGATCTGGAATATGCAGATGACATTGCACTACTAGCACATTCACATCAACACATCCAGGAAAAAACGGATAGACTTAATAAGTTTAGCCAGCAGGTGGGCTTGAACATCAATTTAAAGAAGTCAGAGGTCATGACGCTCAATGTGAGCAACCCTGAGCCCATATCAGTAAGGAATCAGCAACTGGTACAGACAGACACCTTCACATACCTAGGATACATAGTAACACCAGACTGCGGGGCAGACAAAGACATCAACATCAGAATGAATAAGGCAAGAACAGCCTTTTTTAGCCTAAACAACATCTGGAAGTTCTCTCAATACAGCACAAGCACAAAATTAAGATTATATCAGAGCTGTGTGCTTTCTGTGCTTCTCTATGGTGCAGAATGCTGGAGAGTTACAGAGAAGGAAATGTCGAAATTGTCCTCTTTTCACACAACATGCCTAAGAAAAATTCACCGAATCTTTTGGCCGAATACCATCACCAACCAAGATCTGCTTACTCGGAGCAAGCAAGAGGACATGCACACCATCATAGCTGGCAGACGCTGGAGCTGGGTTGGCCATGTCCTCAGAAGAGACCCCGATGCCATCACAAGAACAGCTATGCTTTGGACCCCTGAATGAAAACGAAAGAGAGGCCGACCAAAAACAACCTTGCGGATGACTGTGAAGGCTGAGATGCAAAGAATGAACCAGAGTTGGGGCACTGTACGAAGGATGGCCACCGACCGAGCAAAGTGGAATCAATTTGTTGTTGCCCTACAAGACGCCACTAGGCGTGATGGCCACTGACTGCTTTGACGGTCGGCGGCTAAGGATCAAAGAAAGAAAGAATATAAAAGAATAGATTAATAAAAATATAAAAATAGTAAATTAGTAAAGAATTTGATCAGTGAAAGGGAAATGACGCTCCAAAGAATAAGTAACACGATTCTAATATTTAAAATAAAGCATTGACCAATAGAAATCGAAGAGGGAAGGCAAACCCGGTCCCAAATAATGCCATGCTGAAGTCGGATGTGTCAGCCAAAAGGCGCAGATATCGCAGCTCCGGTGTAAACAGACACAACGCAACCACCGTCCTTTTCAGGACGAACGAGGAAGAAGAAGAAGAAGAAGAGTTATGGCATGTTTCAATAATGTGCGTACTGACCACTGTAACTATACAAAATAATTGTAGACGTCTTCAACGAATGTAAAACAAATATCAATACCAGTAATTTTATGAACCCCCGGTTTTCTGTCCGTCATTACATTGCTTGGGCACGTCTTCCCCATTTTTTGTGTTTATAGTTGAGTTTGAAGAGCATAGTAAATGATAAGCAGCGACATACCAAATGTCATGACGACTAAAACATCAGAATATCGGTATGGAAACTGTAAGACATCTGGTTTGGTTTGAAGGGCTATCTTCATTGCACACGGACAACTTCATCAGTGCTACGATCTCCTCCCTTAGATCACACAAGGAGGATCTCAGCACAGTGCACGAACTCCGTAGCACCGGCGAGAATCCCAATGTGTGTATATAGGAATCACACATTCTTTAAATATATTTGGTGGGTAGGTTTGTAATTTTTAAACTTTGCTTGGGCAGCGGAATGTTTTTTTTTTAAATCGTACGCCCGCTATTACTCGAGGCGAAATCTCTGGTTAATATGTCTAACCTGAGACTGATTTTACGTGTATCCCTTATTTTCCTGCAAATGACAGGTGTCCTCTCGCCATTCAGGCAGATACTCGCCGATTTCGGATGTACCCATTAGAACTGGGTCGACTCAGAAGCCATTCAGGTTATTCCAGTCCCTGGTCGACGACCATGCCTCAATTGTCCTCGCTAGGGCTCGAATTATTCCAGTCCCAAGTCCCGGTCGACGACACTGCTTCAAATGTACTCGCCAGGCTCGAACCTGGATCACCCGATCGCCAGCGCAGTGTGGTACCATTACACCAGCGCGGCTCCCAGCGGAAATATAAGACATCTAATAATTAGTATATACTTACCACCTTTTTGCTATCAGTCTCAAACATTAGTCTCTAACCAAAGCACAGGTAAGTAAAATCACATTCTACGAGATGAGATGCTTAAGAAAAGTCATATAATGTCACCATCAGAGACAGGACGAGAAATGATGACATTAGACAAAAAAAAGGGCGCATGCTGCATCATGCATCAAGTATATGTTGAGAGAGAAAATTAAGTGGTTTGGCCATCTTATGAGAATGGAATCTGATAAATGACCACTGCTCGCCTACATCACCAGAATCTCGCCTACATCACCAGAATCTCGCCTACATCACCAGAATCTTGCCTACATCACCCGAAATCTTGCCTACATCACCAGAATCTCGCCTACATCACCACAAGATCTGGTGCTATAGCATCCGAGAGACCAAGAGGTCGATGCATAAACAACAGCACAGACATCCCCCAACAACACCACAGACATACCCCAACAACATCATACAATCAAAACACTAATAGTTCAAACCTTATGATGTAAAATATATTTCTTAAATGGACAAGAAATTCAAAACTTCTGTCATCAGAACACAAGGGTTTATTACAAACTAAACATTGATCAAATGTCATAGCTACAAAACGTTCATTACACGCCAGCTTGTATCAAAATTGTAAACAGACGACGCACATTCTCGTGTTGCATGAAGTCGTGTCATGCTTAAAATAACTCGCGTAAAGCGATACTAAAAAGGGGGGGGGGGGGTAGAGAAATTTAGACCACTGGAAAAAAAATACGACCATAATATTGAAGCCTCAGTCATTCAGTAAAACTGCCTCAGTTCGTCTCAGATTTCGATCAAATTTTAAAGTGGTAAATACATGTTTGCCTTACTGGGTCGTTCCTCTTCTACCGTGAGGTGTAGAGGTTTGAAAGAGAGAGCGCCATACTATTATCTTATCGACTGTCTTCCTCCTGGCCTGTTCCATTCTAGTCCTCGGTCTTTCAAAGATTGTCTAATGTTGTTCTCCCAGCGGACTCTGGGTTGTCCTGGAGGTCTGGATCAGCTCTGGGTTGTCCTGGAGGTCTGGATCCCTGGCTCTTATATCCCCATACTTGTCGTGGTAGCCGATCTTCTCCCATTCTGCAGACATGGCCAGACCATCTTAGTCGGGACTGTTCTACTTGGGTCTGCAGGGATTTGTTTTTAGACATTGACGTATCGTCTGGTTGCGGACCATATCCCTTCTTGTTACTTCAACCACCTTCCTCGGATACCTCATTTCTGAGGTTTGGATCTGGTTTTTGTGGGTTGTAGCCATTGCTCATGACTCGCATCCATACATCAAGACTGGGACATAGATGGAGCGGTATACAGCCATCTTCGTCTTCTTGCCATCTTCTCTTTAGCTGAGGACTCCTCGATTTATGGCCTGAAAGAGTTTGCCACAATTTTACATTATTTTTTTCCCCAGCTCATCTAAAACATTAGAGGCAAACCTTTTTGAGAGCGTGTGTTAAAAGTGGCGATGACCAGCTAAAAGGTTATCTGGAATGCCTATGATTCTACTAAACACGTGTTCTTTCATTCTACATTTAAATATACTGCTTACTTAGTCGTTCCTCTTCTACCGTGAGGTGTAGATGTTTGGAAGAGAGAGCGCCATAATATTCTATCGGCTGTTCTTTTAAATATCACAATCATAATTTTTACTTTCGCTCCCTATGGAGCATGGAGCACCACTGCAGCTGGTCCCTTGACGTACGCGTGCAAAAAGCATCCACATGCGGTTGTGGTTTCTACAGCAATTTCTTTTACATGTTGAGTTTTTTTGCCACATGAATAACTTCGTATTAGTCGTATTGGACGACAGGCCTGATGGAGCAGATGTCCGTTTCTTTCTTTGTCTCATCAGAAATCCATGGAAATTGTACGGGGCACATTGAAAATAAACAACTTAACTAGTCGTGCACGTACCATTACATGGCATGGGGATAACAAGAAGAATGGAAACTCGTAACGGAACAGCGAAGTCAAAGCAAAGTTCATTCATTGTAACATTCACCCAGTTTTATCACATAGTTCAGTCTGGAGCTAAACCTGCATTATGTCTTGTATGTGTAAATTAGAATGAATAAGGTGGAAGGGCTGCTGTACAACTGATAATAAAAATGAAACAATAACAAATTGTATTGGAGTCAGCTTTAGAAATGCGTGTTACCGAACCCGTAAGAGAAGCATAGAATAGTAACACTTGTTCCCGACCATGTATGTCGTAAAAAGCAACTAAGGAGGGTTGAGCATAGAGCTGTTTTTCCATCCTGTAAAAAATGTTAAACCTTTAAAACGTCTACAAATATGGACAGGTCAAGTGAAAACGCTGGCGATGGGTAGGACACACTGTCGTGGTTGAGTTAGAGTGTAGAGTATTTGTCGAGTTGGACAACAGTAGTGAAATCGACAAGGGATAGTGGACTGACAGAGTTATAGATTACACACACAGAAAGGTGTAAATAGGAGATGGACTTGAGACAACCTGGAAGAAGATTTATTCAAATGATCTCTCTCTCCAGGCCTCAACTCACTTATGTCTGTCTAAGCATCTCCGGCTCTCTCTCTTTTCTCTTATCATACATAGAGATTATAGTAAAGAGCTAAAAATACAAATATGGATGGGAAGGTCGTGAACAGCGCATTAATAAATGTGTAAAATTTATTAAAGAAGAAAAGCATGAAAATAATGCATATCATCACAACAACATAAAATTACATCAATAATCAAATATTCATCAATAATCATATACACCAACAACCACACACACAGATCACCATTCATAAAACCTGTAGAACACAAAGAGATAAATAATCGAGTGACAGTCCTTCGGTTTTCGGGGACCAGCTGAAGTAACTCCAGTAAGTGGTGTTTTCGTATATATCCTCCATCGGTGATGGAATTAACCTGAATAACATCACTGTATAGGCGCTATCGTTGGTGACCCCCCCCCCCCTACTGGCGCGAGTTGGGCTGGGGGACGCTGTTTATCTCCTGCTGACCAACTGATTGAACTGGGCGGGGAGCCGCGCTGGTGTAATGGCTTCGGCGTTGTACTGGCGACCAGGTGTTCATGGTTCAAACCCGGGCGTCAGCGCTTGAAGAAATGTTTACGGCCGGAAATTTGACTGAATAACCTGAACGGCTCCTGTGATAAACCCTCTGTGGATGGGAAGGAGCGAAGCTCCTGACCGGGTTGGAAGGAAAGTCCTCAGGTTCCCCAGCCTCGCAATGACATGTCATTGGGCCGAAGGGCTGAAAGCCCAAGTGCCGCTGGTTAAGGAAAAAAAAAAAATTGAACTGGGCGACAGCCTGTCCGCTTTTCGGGGACCAAATGTACTAGCGCCAGGAAGTGAATTACTTGTAGATCCTTCGTGAGGGACTAGCCTACACAACTTTCTTTGTTGGTGCTAAACGTTGGTGACTCCCCCTACTGGCGCGAGGTGGCTGGAACTCTGTCCATAGATGGCTGCTCATACGTGCGAGGTTTTAAGTATCCAGGAAATACACCAGAAGAAGTCACTTGAGGACAAAGAGACCCAGGCGCGCTTATCCGGCGCAAGGCTCCGCTTGGCTGTAAATCCTGTTTAAACTGGTTTGGCTGTGGTTTGCTGAGTGCCCCGTTTAGGCACAAAAAGGCGGGTGATATGGAATTCTGCTATAGGCATGCTGAGCGGGTTTGATATTCTGGAAGCCGCAATGCTCTGGCTAGTAATCCAATAGGCGAGTAGAGAACTACTACTGCGTTTGGCGATTCCAGATTTAGCGTTGGCTTCGTTGCACTGCGTGAACTTAACTTGGCGTTGACAAAAAGGGGTTTTGATTCAGGAACGGGGTGTGACGATTCGTGACGCTAGCGGTATTCAGAACCCTCTAGATCGAAGAGAATATTTCGTTCTTCGCCTGACTGGAATCTGCTCTCGCGAGTCGGTCTCCCTGCAAACTGAGACCCAAAAGAGACACCTTTTAACTTCAAGCAACGCAAAAATCACACTAACTTTATACAGAAAGTTTCGCTCCACTATGGGATTAGATTTATTGTAGTTATTGCTATGATAGTTTAGGGCTGTCTTTAACCATGTCTCCTGTTCCTTAAAATATCAATTATCAACACGCGCCCGCATAGGCTTAACGTCTTTTGCACACCCAGGTACCTGTCAGTAACTGTTCTGACAGCAACAATCTACTCCTCTTCTCCCAATCTCAACATACAGGAAACCTAACCTGTAGTTACAGTTAAATGAATATGCTTATTCATCTTACAACATTAAATGAATTTACATAAACAGATTACAGCATTTGACATTACACAAATAAATCGTATGTCCCCTTTGGGAAATATATTAGCATTTCCACAAAATGAGTACAAAGAAAATGCAATGTTCTTGCTATAATAATACAGTTGTGGCTAGATCATACGATATAATTATATCTATGCCTGGTGACTGCTTTCAGTGAAAGTTATAGACTAGTGCCTAGCCACACAAGTAAGCATAAAATGATCCTCCCTTGCCACTAGAAATATCTATCAAAAGGAATAAGTGACTATCTCCTATAATCCAGAGTTATTACCTGCATCTCACTATTCAGTTTTAAAGTGAACAATCCACACCTGACATTATCTTACAGAAATGACAGTTAATTTTGCTGACTCTTAACCCAATGGTAAGCATTCGTGGACTGATTCTACGCCTAATATCTGTTATTGTAAGTTTAACATTTAACCCATGATAAACCGTAACAGTGTAAGCACCACTTAATAGGCCGTAGACAGCGCTACCTTATCACTGAATAAATTACTAGGATAAGTCCTCAGAAATAAATTCACTTCCCTAACAGATATATAAAGCTAACATGAATCTAATATAATAATTATAAGATATGTCAAATCACCCCGAAAAATGACTAGAACATAGGCAAACACATTCTAGTACAGTGTTAACGTTTGCCTTATCTCATGATGGTCATCTACGGGCCAGGAAAATTTACGAATGTCTTTGTCTATTAAAACCAGTCTACTCTTATAGATCACAAGGGACGCTCCCCCCGAACACCTGGCCTGCGTATCCCTACAGAAGTTCGGCGAAAGACGTAATCTAGAGTAAGACAAAAGAAATCGTGCGAAAGTTCCCCAGGTAGAGAAATGCATAACATTATGCTCTATCTTGTCTAGGGGGCGAAAACCCAAAGACTTACCGCGGGTTGTTATCTTCCCCTGAAACAGATCACACTCGTTACCCAGGCCTCAAAGGGTACCAGCCGCTCGTCATCAAACGTTTTAAAGCGACCAGAGAAATTCCCCTGTTGGGACCACAGAGGGTACCCGCCGCTAACGAACCGTTTCTTTCACAGAAACCGTCTTAGGCTCGTTCTAACACTTAAAGCGGACCCGAGAAATGTTTTTTGTTGATGGCCTATGCTCCTAAGGGAGCTAAAGGGTGTGGATTTGATTGATTACAAACTAACAATACACTAGAATCGCGAGATATTTCAGAGCTGGCTGTGAATGAAACAGGGTTAACCCGTAACATCCTGAAACCTTCTGCCAGCAGTTCCACCAAAAGAGCGGTGAAGGATTTTAACTAAAACATATTTTACCGAACGCAAACTTCATTTCAAAGACAAGATCGTGTTCCTATCTCACGCTGTTCACGATTTAAGTGAGTGTTTGTAAGATAGCACGTGAGTTTTCATAGAGAACACGAGAAAAGCAACTGCAGTCCAGGGGATATCGCCCTTCGAGTGCCACCGGGTAAGGTCAAGTCCGAACATTTTCTTGCTTTAAAATTCTTTCTCATTTTCCCCCTCTGTGATCTAGAGATCTATCAAATCATCCACTGTGATCTACCGATATAACGAGATCTAGCAAATGCCGACCAATGCATTAGATCGTCATTCTGCCTCGATGTTCCCTACTTCTTTTGTCGTCTATTTTTTCCGGTTGTAAAAATGGTGCTGATGTTGTTATTGTTGAGTGTTTAGCCTTCTTACGGCGAGGCACGTATCTTTCAATCTAGACTTAAGTCCGTTGGTTACATTGGAGTTCAATTTGACATTTTTTTTAAAAAGTGAACTCTGTTAACTGAAACGCTGTGTTGATAAACTCTAAGCCTTGAAAAGGACTACTTGCATCTATCAGCTAACATAAAGTAGCCCTGAAAAGGACTAGTCCTGAAAAGGACTGCTAACCCGACCAACGTTGATAGATACTAAATCATGAAAAGGACTAACATTAGGTTTACCTATCTGCCATCATAATGAAGCCCCGAACAGAACTTGTCCTGAAAACGACTCGCCAGCTACGACAACACTGCACGTACCTCCTCGGTGTTCAGCTAACCCCGGTTGTGTGTTGTTTGATTAGTAAAAACGTTCAATCAATACCCTTTAGCTCCTCGGGGACCATAGGCCTTCAACAAACATATGCCTAGTGCCATCCGCTCAAGTTCTTTCCATGTTTTCCTCATCATTTTCACCTCTGTATCCAGTTCTTTTCTCCACGTGTTTTTGTTCTACCTCTGCCTCTCTTTTCCTGTGGATTCCAGAACAAGGACTGCCTTGTAATGCTATCAACAGGTTTCCTCAATGTGTGTCCTATCCATCGCCAGCGTCTTCTTCTCAACTCTTGTTCCACTGGCACTTGTCTGGTTCTTGTCATCAATTCCCCATTTGTGACTTTGTCATACCATTTCAGTCCTTCTATTCTACGCAAGCACCCGTTTATGAAAGTCTGTAGCTTTTTGGTTGTTGTTTTTGTTGCTCTCCATGTCTCAGAGCCATACAATAGAACTGACTTGACATTTCAGTTGAAGATTCTTATTTTCGTGTTGGACTTGATTTCTCTTGTTCTCTATATGTTTCCCAATGTAATGAAAGCTCCTCTTGCTTTTTGTATTCTTATTTTGATATCATTGTCTGTCCCTCCAACTCTGTCTATATTACTGCCAAGATATGCGTGCGATTCTACATCCTTTAGTGGTGTTTCTTCAAGTTCAACCTTGTTATAATTTCTTGCATTTATTCTCATAATCTTTGTCTTTTCCCTGTGTATTTTCAGGCCCACTTGTTGTGACCTCTCATCGAGAATTTTCATTTTCTCTTGCATCTGATTATGGTAATGGGACAGAAGAGCCAAGTCATCTGCAAAATCCAGATCATCAAGCTGTTTAGTCAGATTCCACTGGATTCCAATTTCTGTTGTGTGATGTCGATGTTTTCATAACCCAATCTATTGGAAGTAAGAAAAGAAATGGAGACAAGAGGAATTCCTGTCTCACTCCCCTTCTTATCCTAAACGTTTCTGTAAGTTGTTCTTCATGAAGAACTCTGTATGTCATGTCTTCATAGGTCTTCCTTATTAATTTAATGATCTTCATGGGAACTCCATAATGCCTCATCAATTTCCAAAGTGATTCTCTATCTACACTGTCAAAAGCTTTTTCATTGTCCACGAATCCGATGTATAGAGGTGAATTCCATTCCAGACTTTGTTTAACTATTATTCTCAATGTGGCTATCTGGTCTGTACAGGATCTGTTTTGTCGAAAACCTGCTTGTTCATCTCTCAGTTTCTTGTCTATGGACTCTTTTAATCTCTCAAGGATGATTCTGTTTAATACTTATCCTGGCACTGATAGTAACATTATTTCTCTATAATTTGTGCACTCTTGTAAATTTCCCTTCTTAGGCAACTTGACCAGATAACCTTCCTTCCATTCTGCTGGTATTTCTTCTCTCTCCCAGACTTTACCAAGAAGTTTATATAATATATCTGTAGCGGAATCAATGTCTGTTTTGATGGCATCTGCTAGAATTCCATCTGGACCAGCTGCTTTTCCATCTTTCAGAAGCTTTATGGCTTTCTTTATTTCTTCTCTACTTGGTCGTTCACAGCTGATTAGTAGCTCCTCTTCTGCTGGCTGGATGTTTGGAGGGATTAGTTGAGAAGTTCCTCAAAAAGGTCTGTCAATCTCTTCATTTGTTCTTGTATATTACTAAGCAATTTTCCATTCTTATCTTTTATGAGGCCATCTGCTTGCTTATATATCTCCTTGTTAGCTTCTTTGTGTTGTTGTACAGGTCCCTCATATTTCCTTTGGCTGCAGCTTCCTCTGCTTCCCTTGCCAACTCTTCAATATATTTCCTCTTGTCTCTTTTGATGTTTCTTCTTATTTCTTCGTTTGCTTCTATGTACACTTCATGAGCCTTGGATTTGGAGCTTCTGGTTTTGCTTCTGTTTAAATATGCTTTCTTGTTTTTCCTGTCTTCTATCTTGGTAATGGTTTCTGTTGTTATCCATGATTTGTGCTGATGTTCTCTTTTTTTTCAGTACTTCTTCACATGTCTCGTTCGATATATTTTTTACTTGTTGCCAGTGGTCTTCCGTATCTGCTTCATCTTCCAGCTGTTGGAGTACTTAGTATTATTTGGATACTGTGATTGAAAATTTTTCTCTTATTTCCCGATTTCTTAGATATCCCACATTATAATGTTGTCTATAGCTATATGCTGTTGTAAATGTCTTGAGTTTTCTATTTGTTTTAGCCAACAGAAGATGGTGGTCTGATACCACATCTGCTCATCTTTTACATCATGCAATGATGACCTAAACTTCTTACTTATGCATATGTGATCAATCTAATTCTCAGTTCTCTGGGCTGGTGATATCCAAGTTGCTTTATGTATTCTTGTATGTGGAAATATGCTTCCTCCTATAGCTAGTTGATTTGTAGCACATATGTTAGCTAATAGTTCCCCATTCTTGTTCATCATACCTAATCCATGCTTCCCATGATTTCTTCAAAGCTGGTGTTGTATGTTCGTATTTTCGCTTTTAGGTCCCCTTGTCAAAATTGTAATTTCCTTTCTTTTCTTTTTGTCCAAGACATTTTGTAGTCTGGTGTAAAAGTCTTCTTTCTCAGATTCTTCTTTATCATTTGTTGGTGCATAACACTGGATGATGTTTATATTTACTTTCTTTTTAGCTGATTTAAACCTTGCTGTTATAATTCGGGGTCCCATTGCTTCCCATTCTATAAGTGCCTTCTGTGCTTCCCTAGAGAGCATTATAGCCACCCCTTCATTGTGGTGGGCTCTTTCCTCCTCATGTCCTGAGGACAACACCATTTCTCCTGTGATCAATCTTTTCCTCTCTATGCCCTTCCACTGTGACTCGCAGAGACCCAGGATATCAATCCTGTAATTTGTCATTTCTGCTGCTACCTATGCAGTGCTCCCTTGTTCACCTAGAGTGCGAACATTCCAGGTGCCAATCCTGCAGTTTTTCCTAGACGAGAAAAGGTTAGTCGGCAATCAGACTCCTTTCGGCTTTCTCTGGATAGCTTCATGCGCCTCCTATCCAGAGGACCTTCTTCTGTCTTGGGCGGCTGAGTTGATTTATATTCTTTATTTGATTTGTCCATGTTTGTTGAAGTTTTTTAGGTAAAAGTTTTTTACGGGATGGGGTAACCAGCCTCATGCCCAAACCTCCTTAGTCGCTTTTTACGACATGCATGGTAGGGTACAGTGTCACTATTCTGTGCTCCCTTTTCGGGCCCCGTTAACACACGGGTGAGTAAAAATGTTGCCGATCGCTTATCTTCTCACCACAACCCCAGTCAAGATTAACTAGCTTATCAATGTCTTTGTGATTACATTTCGTTCTTCATTTTTGTAATACACTTTTTTTTACATGCAGTCTTTACTTGCAGATGATTCTTTACATTCTTTAGAGTAACTACCTCTCCTTTGAGTTCAATATATTTGTTAATACATTTGTTTGTTCCTTTCATTTTATTTTTGCCTTGTTTTATTCATGTGTTTATTTCTTTATTAATTTTTTTTTTTTTGGGGGGGGGGGGGGGGTGATTGATTGATTTTAAATAAAAGATAGTTTACCGAATGTTAACTTCATTACAAAGAAAAGATTGCGTTCCTGCCTCAGGAATACAAGCGTAACTTTGGAGGAGGCGAAGAGTGTTATCAGAATAAGACCTGTATATATTAAAACAACCATCGACTATTCATCATTAAACACTACTTAAACATCCCAATATCATTATGGAAACTAAACGACAGCGTATAAAAAGTATATTCTTACGAACTTTGTGCTATCAGTGTCAAACATGGTCACTGATCAGAGTGCAGCAACAGGAAATCACTTCTTTTGAGATGACATGCTTTAAAAGCCATTAATGTTAACCAGGAGAGACAACTTGAGAAATGACTACATAAGAAAAATTGTAGGAAAACTTACTGTATCAAGTGTTTTTGTTTTTGTTTTCCTCAACCAGCGGCACTTGGGCTTTCAGCCCTTCGGCCCAATGATATGTCATTGCGAGGCTGGGGAACCTGAGGACTTTCCTTCCAACCCAGTCAGGAGCTTCGCTCCTTCCCATCCACAGAGGGTTTATCACAGGAGCCGTTCAGGTTATTCAGTCAAAATCCCGGTCGTTGACACTCTTTCAGGCGCTGACGCCCGGGCTTGAACCTTGAAAACCTGGTCGCCAGTACAACGTTGTAACCATTACACCAGCGCGGCTCCCGTATCAAGTGTTTAAAACAAATGTAAAAGTACTGCTGAAGGGGAGTGAAGTGTTAGAGACCTCACTATACCCGACTCAGCATCGAGAAGTGGAGTAACCAGTTCCCTTCCTGGCTGCTTCTCCTTCCCTAACTCAAGAGCAAAGTCAAGTACCCGTTTACAGCTGAGTAGACTGGACCGTGTCGATATCGTGAATCGAACTCGGCACCTATGTAAATTCGGCGCTCTTCAAGTGTATAGAGAGAAAGTAAATTAAGTGGTTTGTCTATCCTATGAGAATGCAGCTTGCTCGTTAAAAAAAAAAAAAAATAAAGTTTTGCCTCGTTTTGCCGAGGCGCGTCCCGTTAATAGGGCGCATGTCCAAATATTAAAGACCCTTAGGTCTGGTATGTAGTTACAACAGTAGAACATCTGGTTTTAGTACATGGGAAAGACCAAGAGACAAATGAATGGACAACATCCAATAAATTCCCCTCCAAAAAAAACACGGACTCACAGCCGCCATTACGACACACCTATCTTAAGAACAAAAACACCAGCTACCCACAATGCTTCACGGCAAGAAAAAGTCCATGGTAAAGTAAGTACTATTTTTCATTGTTCTTTTTCATTACATTATTCCCTTATTAGAGAATTGCCTTATCGGTAACGTTGGTCTCATTTTTCCCCACCGAATTAGCAATATTATTCATGGCGCGTTCCGGCCGGGAAACTATATTGCGCGCCTGGTAAAATACACGCATTTCTTCACAATATACTTCATTGCGTGCGATTTTTTTTCTGCTGCTTTCGGTGATAAAAGATCTGGAAAAATTTCCAATTTATGTTAAGCACTTCTGTAAGCATTAATAAGTATTAAATCATATATGTAAATATTTAGCCAGTAAAGCCTCATTGTCCATTATAAATGAAGCTTTTGTGCATTCGTGCCACCCTGTTTCCGTCCGTGTGAAGCAAAATGAAATTGAATAAATTGACTACAGATGGATTTAATGCCGTCAGCAGCAGAAAGAGCACAACGTGTCATTCTAGATTATTTCAATTTATTACAATAGATTATTTCAATTTATTACAATAGATTATTTCCAGTTTGGGGTTGACATTTCAGACATTTGTAATTTTGAAATATGCGTAATGTAACGTATTTTTATTTCTCGCATTATTTTAAGTGGGACTCATTGGTTAAAGCAAATTTGCCTATTACTTAACCTTATTCTTCGAGTTTATATAAATAGTATACCCAGACCACACGAACTTTTATATTTGAACATGCGCCCTAATATAACCGACGGACTCTGTGTCTAGTTAAACGGGGGCACGTTACGGCAAAACGAGGCAAAAAAATTTTTTTTTAAATTAAACGAGTTTCTATATTACTTACTTCGTCGTTCCTCTTCTACTCTGGGGTGTAGAGGTTTGCCAAAGAGAGCGCCATACTATCCTATCCACTGTTGCGTTGCTTTATTACTTTGCATAAATGTTCACAGGACTCATTACACACAGCTAACGGACATGTATTTTAAACATAAAATGTAAACGTTGACTTAGAATTGCCAATGTTATTTTTGGATGAATGTGTTAAAAGCTCTTGCCCGTACATCTGTCTTGAAACGAAATATTACATCTAACAAATACAGCAGAAAAAATTTCGGATAAATCCATTGAGAAATTACCAGAAACAAAGTCCGTGAAGTTGAAGGTTGACCTGGGTGACCGTCGCTTTGTCTGTGGTTGGAAAATGTTTCTACAGCTCTCACTTTCTGCACGTGCAAGGCACCAAGAAGAGGCTGGCTTTTGAGGACTGATACCCAGATCTTACTCAATTTGTGGGTATCTTAATTATGTTCTGTTTCTTATTCTGTCTTTTTATTTTGTAAGTTATCTCTCTCTGTCTCTCTCTCTGCCTCTCTCTCTCTCTCTCTCTCTCTCTATATATATATATATATATATATATATATATATATATATATATATATATATATATATATATATATATACTCATGGAACAAAGTAAGTGTGCAACACTTTATAGGGCACTGTGCGTGATTTCATGGACGAAATGAAATAAAAGTTGGCACACAATGTGGTTGAATATTGAATAAAAGATCAAGTGATCACTTTGATTTTAGTGAAAGTGTCATGAAAGAAAGATAAAAACTAAAGTCAGTGTGGCATCCCCACGAAAAAAATGAAATCTTGATTTCAGTACCGTGTATGTCCACCTATTCCGCACTGTTCTGCACGACACGGGTCTTAAACCTGGAATGTTCCTGGCAGTCCATGTTGCCTGAATAAACCTGTTACGCAAGTGCATAAAGCGTATGTAACGGTCTTGTGCAGGGGTGGTAACTTGGTAACTCGTGGTCGGCCACTTCTATGGCGATCAGCAGTGGATCCAGTTTGGTGGAAACGAGCTTGAATGCGTGATATAGTGTTCCTGTGAACATTGAAATGTTGTGATACAGCTAATATAGTCGCTCCAGCAGCTAACATCCCTATAGCTATTGCTCGATGTTGTTGGTTCAATCTTGGCATTGTCAAAAAAGATGTTTTTGTTGGACTCTTGGTACTCTCTATTTCAACGATTACGTTTTCACATGCTTGTGATTAGAGCTACACACTTACCTTCCTTTTAGCTGTGATAAATTCTCCCCTACGGCACTTTTCATGTGATTTATCTTGCACCGTGATTATCTCCCCATGAATAGTGCGATCCAATTGTAATTGCACGGGTAAGTGAACAATACTCACCCAGAAATGTGTGCCAACTTGCATTTGAGTTCACCCAAGAACACACGCACAGTGCCCTGTTGAGTGCTGCACACTTACTTTTTTCCATGAGTAATATATATACCAATGACGTCGGTAGCTAGGAACCTGTTTTAATTTAAGACTGCTTAAGCTGATAAAACCAGTTTATGCCACTTTAGGAAGACCCCACGTGACTTTTAACGCTATTGATTGGAGCGTTTATTTGACGCTAATGTCACATGATGCACGCTATGGATCACGTGTCCAAGCGGAAATGTCCCGCTAAAAGTGCGGCAAACACGGCCATTCTTCACTCGCCCGGAACCCCTGAGACAGCTAGGTCTAACCCAATTATCGGCGAATTCTCGCATTAAAAGCACTGAAGCCACGTGTCTAATTGCGGGTTAGCGTCCATCTTTGAGTAGGTAAGTGAAATCTCGCTAGAATATAATGTGATGAAATGTGTAGTACATTGCAAAATCGACGCAAGATTGGTATGTTTACTTTATTCATATTTTTGTTTTACGATCACATCCAGCCACATGTGATCGGGTATATTTTATGATCCCACGGGATATGTACATGTACATAATAATGTATAACGGGAATATATATATATATAGCTATTAATTTCCATATTATTTGATTATTTTCGACCCGACGTTTAGACTAACGGAAATTAATATTAACGATAATGTTGACAGACCGTGACATATATTCATTATAAATTATATGACGATGCGACCAGACATGAAGTGTGTGATAATGTTTGTCAGACAATTCTAAAAACACGGATGTCCAATTAATTGTTAAATTCATCATAATGACATGACGATTTAGGCTAGAGGCACAGAACTAGAATACTGTTGCCGACATTTCTATGATAAATTTGGTGGGTTTAACTGACATTTATAATAATTCATCGGGTTAAGCTGACGATAAATCAGTCTAAAGAATTATAATACTGCCACTGGGGGCAGAGAAATATAATAAAGGACAGACAGGAGAAACTTGAATTCAAGATTAGACTCTAGACATATGATGTTAGAGACTAAAATCTGAGGTGACGGCAGAGGGACGGCTTAGGGAAAGACTGCTTTCTAAAGCTAGAAAATTAATGAAGCCGTCGTATTTGTCTTCAGTCTATGGTGGAGCCTTGCACGACAGTCCAATCTCAGCGCAGAATACGGAGTCGAGCACAGAGAAGGCAAATCCGAACCATTCAAGACCTACCGGGGCAACGTCAGGAGACCGGAGAACTAACCACACTTCACTATCAGCCGGGGGCTGAAAAGCTAAGTCCACGAAAAAAGGAACTCACCTACATCAATGCCCTAGTTTAGTCATCCCTGATCAAAAACACGTGAATAATGAGACCCATAACACATACAGCAGACACTATCTCTATCGACAATACTATCATTCACCATCTATTCACTTTATTGCAATAAACCAATTGGGTGTATATACTGTACCCCACGCTTTGTTCCTTCCATTAGATGTTGAATATTGTCTATGTTTATCTTCCTTTATAAGGGAGGGGGGGCTCGTAAAATATAATATAATTTAAAGAATAATAATAATAGATAACTGAGAAGGGGACGACGGTAGCGAGAGACCAAATATCTCCTTACAATCTTTTCCAGACCTGTCGAGTTAGGAGAATTTACCCTCTTCGTCACCCTTCGGAAGTGGGAAAACCCAGCAGGGATTCCTTGAGCCAAATCTTCCACATCAGATCTATTATTTCCTCTAAATAATTCTCTTATCCTTTAAACGCTACGTGACACTGTAACCACTTCTCTTAATTTAAACCCATCTTACCAGCAGTTGAGAGAAAAATACCAAACGTACGGACCACCGTGATACATATCGATACAAGTAACGCTTGAGAGGGTAAGCAGTTCCTCTAAATAGAAATACAGATTATCCCCCAAGTTAGGCGCTTTTCAAGGAATTCCCCTGTAATGGGTTTTCCCACTTCCGAAGGGTGACGAAGAGGGTAAATTCTCCTAACTCGACAGGTCTGGAAAAGATTGTAAGGAGATATTTGGTCTCTCGCTACCGTCGTCCCCTTCTCAGTTATCTATTATTATTATTCTTTAAATTATATTATATTTTACGAGCCCCCCCTCCCTTATAAAGGAAGATAAACATAGACAATATTCAACATCTAATGGAAGGAACAAAGCGTGGGGTACAGTATATACACCCAATTGGTTTATTGCAATAAAGTGAATAGATGGTGAATGATAGTATTGTCGATGGAATTAGTGTCTGCTGTATGTATTATGTGTCTCACAATTCACGTGTTTTTCATCATGGATGACTAAACTAGGCAATTGATGTAGGTGAGTCTCCATTCCTTTGTCGTGGACTTAGCTTTTCAGCCCCCGGCTGATAGTGAAGTGTGGTTAGTTCTCCGGTCTCCTGACGTTGCCCCTGTAGGTCTTGAATGGTTCGGATTTGCCTTCTCTGTGCTCGACTCCGTATTCTGCGCTGAGATTGGACTGTCGTGCAAGGCTCCACCATAGACTGAAGACAAATACGACGGCTTCATTAATTTTTCTAGCTTTAGAAAGCAGTCTTTTCCCTAAGCCAGTCCCTCTGCCCGTCACCTCAGATTTTAGTCTCTAACATCATATGTCTAGAGTCTAATCTTGAATTCAAGTTTCTCCTGTCTGTCCTTTATTATATTACTCTGCCCCAGTGGCAGTATTATAATTCTTTAGACTGATTTATCGTCAGCTTAACCCGATGAATTATTATAAATGTCAGTTAAACCCACCAACTTTTATCATAGAAATGTCGGCAACAGTATTCTAGTTCTGTGCCTCTAGCCTAATCGTCATGTCATTATGATGAATTTAACAAATAATTGGACATCCGTGTTTTAGAATTGTCTGACAACATTATCACACACTTCATGTCTGGTCGCCTCGTCATATAATTTATAATGAATATATGTCACGGTCGGTCAACATTATCGTTACTATTAATTTCCGTTAGTCTAAACGTCGGGTCGAAAATAATCAAATAATATGGAAATTAATAGCTATATATATATATATTCCCGTTATACATTATTATGAACATGTTGTACATATCCCGTGGGATCATAAAATATACCCGATCACATGTGGCTGGATGTGATCGTAAAACAAAAATATGAATAAAGTAAACATACCAATCTTGCGTCGATTTTGCAATGTACTACACATTTCATCACATTATATTCTAGCGAGATTTCACTTACCTACTCAAAGATGGACGCTAACCCGCAATTAGACACGTGGCTTCAGTGCTTTTAATGCGAGAATTCGCCGATAATTGGGTTAGACCTAGCTGTTCAATGGTTCCTGGGCGTAAAGTGAAAAATGCTGCGTGTTTGCCGCCTTTTAGCGGGACATTTCCGCTTGGACACGTGATCCAAAGCGTGCATCATGTGACATTAGCGTCAAATAAACGCTCCAATCAATAGCGTTAAAAGTCACGTGGGGTCTTCCTAAAGTGGCATAAACTGGTTTTATCAGCTTAAGCAGTCTTAAATTAAAACAGGTTCCTAGCTACCGAGGTTATTGGTCAACAATGACGTCGTATCTAAAAATAGCGAGGAGAAAATACTGAATGCTAGGAAGATGGTGGTGGCAGGACAATTCCCGGGACTTTGCGAATCATGCATGAGAGGTAGAAAAAAAGGCCTGCGATGTCACGTAAATAATAAAAAAAATGAACAAGAAAGATGGGCGACAAGTTTGTCACAGATCACATCCAGACTAGAATCTGCAGCCATGGGGAGTATGAGAAAGCTAAAAAAGAGGATGGCCGGGATGGAGCTCGCCCGATGTTATCATTAATAAATAAGGAGGTCATGGAGAACGTGTACAGCACTCATTAAAGGGCATAAACTGCGTTGTGCAAAGGGTGAACTCACCGAAATCGAAGTCTGGCCGGCTAACATAACTTCTTGCTGGTCAATCCATAAGAGTAATGGTCGGTTACAAGGGTATCACCTTGCAACTAAAATGGATCGGCCGATTCTTCAGATCAACCAACTGTATACAAGGTCTGCTAGATGAAATCAATGCAGGCCGGGTAAAGTAGCATAGGGGAACCAGGTACACAAGCTTGATAGAGTAGGTAGAATTCAGGATTGTATAGGGGTAAGTGTTGTAATACTCTAATCAGAAATGTAAAAGGGTCTGTAATTGTTGAACCCTAGAAAGAGTGAACAAGGGAGTCCATGTAAACCCGCTTTTTGGCTTTACCAGACAAGTAAAGACTTGCTAACCAAGGGGTAGCAACTAGGGGGGTAAATAGGGGGGGTTTATGTATATCTTTGGTAGTTGCTGTGGACTATATTAGCTTATGTAACGGTCTTAGGATGTCGTGCCTGTATTTGAATGGTTCACATGAACAACTATAGCGCGGTTTTATGTCAAGTCACGTTTCCACAATGCAAACAGGATGACGTCTGCTGAAGACATCATGCATGGGTCAAAAAGTGGGCCGGACGTAGTGTCGAGGTTTACCGAAGTTAGTCATTGGTCCTGCCAATACCGAAAGGATACTGTCGACGCACCCGGACAAACTGTAAGGATTAGTCTCAAGACTGCCAGAACATTCCAGGTTTAAGACCAAAGTGGTGCAGTTTTATAGATAGCACGAATGACGTGGAGCAACGACGGTGTAGACGCACTTACAAATTAAGTGGTTTAGTGGGGATAGAGTCTTCACTTTAGTGTGAGGTAAATGGGGTGATGTTCATGACACATCTCACTTGAAATCAAAGTGGAGTCTGTTTATTCAATACTTCACCCATGTGTGATCAACTTTTATTGAGTTCATGTATGACATCAAGTCACCGGACAACTATAAAGTATTTGCACGACATCACTTTGTTCCATATATATATTAATGGTATAATAGGAAAGGGGGCATGGTTATGGAGAGCTTAGGTATGTGTAGTCTTAGTTTGGAGTTGGGGGGGATCAGAGTCGGTTTGATAGTGGTATGAGAGGAGGATTGTTGTAATGTTGTGTATAACGTTATAAGTTTTGTATTTGATTGTTTATTGTATTTTAGTGGCTGTAGTCATAATGATTTAAGGTGTTTTGAGGCCGTAGACTGAAATTTATGAAGTCTAATTTGGGGATGTAGGGAAGGGGGATGAAATTGATAGGGATTGGTTTGTTGAGGTAATGGGGAAGAATTGTACTTAGGGATAAATGGATTTAAGGATTGAAGGCGGATAGGGGGGGAGGGGTTTGGAGATTGGTGGACTTGGTGAAGTTAGGAGGTGGGGGTGTGTTTTGAGGGGTAGTCCTATGGACTTCACCAGTACAATGTGAAGTGTTGTTACATGGGATTGGAGTATGGATGTTTATGTGGGGGTTTTGTACCGGTTGATAAGGGGGCTGGTGGTAGGGTTATGCTGGGATTTGATTAAATTTGTGTGTGTGATAGAGGGATTGTAAGATTTTTATTGGACAGTGTAAAGTCTTGGTTGGTTTATGGGCATTTTTTTTGGGGGGGGAAGATTGGGAAAAAGTGGTTATTAATATAGGAGGTTGTGGTTGATGTTCATGTTGGTAGTGGATTGTAAGTCTTGTTTAGTTGGGTTTTGTGTGTAATGTTGGTTTGTTGGATTTAAAGTTAATTGGTGGAAATATGTTTATGTATGGTTTATATAAGTTTAAATTGGTTTTTTCAAAATTTTGATGGACAGACTGAGTGTTGTAAAATGGTGAAATTGCCAAACGGATGTCCACCATAGGGTTTGTAACTATCACCTGTTCAAATTGAAATTTATAGAATCACACGTTGTGACTCTTTCAATCAAGGCATTAAATCCATCATGTAGTCAATTTTTTCATTTTCTTTTTGATTAAACACAGTAGGGGGTCCGGTAGACATGAAAAAAAGATTCACCGGACTTTTAAGTGGTAACCACGATAAGGACATATTGACCTGGACAATCAAAGGATTTACATATAGGATTTAATTTTTGATGGTAGACTTACAGTAGTGCTTAACAGTAGGGGTCTGTAGTGTCAATTTTGACAATCAAAGATAGTTTATGCCACAAGAAGCAGGTTAAGAACCGCTGTAGGTCGGGTAGAATTAAAGTTAATGTTGTGAAGAAATGTTGTGTTGTTGGGACCATTTCAGTGTTATTATTAATTTATAGTCTTTTCTTACTTTTAATTCGTATCTTCCACTGCGCAATGAATAAGATTGCCGTAAGACTGGCGTAGAAAAATCTGAGTTTGGTGAACGGTTAAATCACCAGACAATTTAGATGAATAGGTTGGGACATAAGGTAATGGAGAATAGTATAAATAAGTAATGGTTAGTAAATTTACATGAGGGCATTTTATACAAACGATGTGAAGCGATTTGAGAAGGATATCCTGGTGAACCCATTGGGGACTTTAACTATAGGAATTTGGTTCCGTAATGGCGGCTGTACCCCGTCCGTGTTTTCGAGTTTTTCTTAGGGAATTTATTCATGAGACTACGCTTCAATTTGATGTGGATATCATGGGGGACTACTTATGATATAATTTACTATAATATGTTACTTTAAGACATGTTATATGCAACTTTGTAAACGACATGTCCCAAACTTGTAAGGTCTTTATATATATTCCGACGTTCAGGCAGTGGGAAATTATTTAATCATTGTTGGTAAATTTTAAAAAAAAATTATCCATCATTTTAAGTTTTTTTTTTTAAAATTGTTTTTTACGATGACAGTGGGGATCCTCAATGTGAAAATTTGAAACAAACATTTTTATTTTTAATTTTCTCCTCGTAAACCCCCCCCCCCCCCTAAAAAGAGCAGAGGGGTAAGAACAACACTTTCTAAAGGCAACTGATTGCTGGTATTCTCCCGAACTGCGACAGAAGTCTAACTCAGCTGTAAAAGGAATTGATTTTTTCTAAACATTATACTAACTAGATTCTTACCACAGAATTTATTTGTTTTAAAGTAATTAACTTCTAAAAAACTATCTATTCAGTTAAATAGCTGAATTCGCTAAACTATATAGACGCGGATTTAATCAAATATACTTTTAATTTGTTTAAGTATAACAGATCCCCACTAGTTTGAGCCATATAATTCTCCAATTTAATGGTTACAACGTATATGTAAATGTGGCGACCAGTTTTCAAGGTTCTAAGCCCGGGCGTCAGGCAAACACAATGAAGAGTGTCAACGACCGGGATCTTGACTGTTAATCAAACACTGAAGATTGTGATAAAAGTCATGCGTACTTAACTTTAATTCTAATTTGGTAATTGAAACAACTCAAATTTCATGATTCTGGGTAAATAAAAAATAGGACCTTCAGTTTCAATCAGCCTCGCAATACAAAAATCCAATTGGCCGAAGGTCTGAAAGCCAAGTGCCGCTTTGAAAAAACGCAAAAATACAAAATATGACACCACATTAGATACTTTAATTTTCTTCTAGAATTTCTTTTCAATGTAAATATATAAACTGCCATTTATTCTTTCCTTAATATTATCCCTGACTCCATATTAACATATAATTGGCTATAAAACTATGTCACCTTGATAACGCCTATGTTTATTTATTCCTAATCTTACCGTGCAAATATTAATATTTGTACCAATAATCATTTTTCTACGTGTATACTTTAAAATTACCCAGTTCTAGTACTAGATTATACTTTTGTGATAATTATATAGAGAAAAGGAATCGTGATAATTTCATAATGATATTGAAGAAAATTAGATAAATTTAAGTAGTGTTTAAAATGATGCAAATAGTTTACAACACTATAAAGATATAGAGAAATTTAAATAAGAACAAGGAGTAAAAACTGATACGACAAAAAGCAAGAAAAATTCGCCTCCTCCAAGGTTGTTGTGGAGGAATTCCTGTAGGGTGTAGAACAATGCAATAAGATTAGAAAATAAGTAATAAGCAAGTGTTTAAAAAAACCACACATTCGGTAAATCATTCTTTTATTTATGAATAATTTATCTCCAATCACGATAAATTTTATTTTTTACCGCAATAATAGGGTGTGAACTAAAAGACCCCAACCCCAGTAGTCCACCCCCCAACCCAGTGCATATTATGATATTTATGACCCCATTTAATAAGAGTTTTTGACCAACCTGAGACCAAATATAGTGTGGATGATCTAATTTTGAAAGTTGATGCTATTTTACTAAAAATGATAAATAAATAAACTTTTTAATAATCAATAATTGAAGATTAAAGGTATTTGGTGTAATTATAGAATTATGTCTTAAATAAATGGTTAAAAAATTAAAATTATAGTTATATTTGTTGTTTGTTT